>OZ023321.1:33248180-33555124 GCA_964007375.1 Ophion obscuratus
GTGTGTGTGTGTGTGTGTGTGTGTGTGTGTGTGTGTGTGTGTGTGTGTGTGTGTGTGTGTGTGTGTTGTGTGTGTGTTGTGTGTGTGTGTGTGTGTGTGTTGTGTGTGTGTGTGTGTGTGTGTGTGTGTGTGTGTGTGTGTGTGTGTGTGTGTGTGTGTGTGTGTATGTCTTGTGTTGTGTGTGAAGAAGGGGTGGGGATGGTGCGGAATGGGTCGCCGGCTGGCCACGAACAATGGTTCCGCCAAGAAGGTTCCCACGGGCTGATGATAATGCGGCACGTCCACTTTGTTGTTCCTCCCGAAGCGTTCCCTCCAAGACCGATCCTCGTGCCGACCCCGAATAGACGGGTTCTGCGGGACTCCCACGTCACCGCGTTCACTGTCCCGGAGGGTGGACCGACGCGTCTCGCCAATCGTTCCATGCCCGATCCTCGCAGCATGGGCGTCTGTTCCCTCTGTGTTCGAAAAATATGTTCGAGAGGTAGGTTCGAACGCACCACGACGTAACGGGCTTGGAGCAGCCGAGGTAGTCAGACAGCACCACCCAACGCACGGGGCAGGAACGTCGCGAGGTCGAGCTTCCCTTCAGGTGCTCGGTAGATCGACCTGCTGGCGAGGTCCGAGGCCTTGGTGGGGAGGTGGTGAAGGACAGTGCAGCCAGATCGCGCGCAAAAGTTACCCCTTCTCTAGTCTCTTGCGCGCCCATCACACAATCATAGCAGCGCGTGTCCGTGAGCGAGCGACGCTCGGACGTCTTCGGGAAGAGCCGAGCGCCACCGAAATTTCCCGACTGCGCCTTCGGCAGCTACACCAATACATGGACGCTGAGCACGTTCATGTGCGGTCAAGCCGAAACGAAGGATTCGAGGCAAAAAGCAATCTGAGCACGACTCGCGCGTGACGTCACCCGACGGCACGAGCGAGGCTTTTAGATGATTTCAATGCTTATTTAGCTCTTGATTCTCTGCGTTATTAATGTATACAAAAAAAAATTTCGCACACTCTCATCAGCACGATTACGATATCTTTGGCTCCCTTATTTGACCGTGGTTTATTGATATTTGGCCCAAAATAAGACTTTTTTCAAGAGTGACAAAAATTGAAATTCGGCGTTTAAGGGGGTGAAACAGGGGGTTGAAAGTCGAAGCATTATTATGTTTGTGGTTCCCAATTTTGACCATGCAGCGTCCATATTCGATAGAAAATGCGACTTTTGTGTGCGTGGAATCGTTGGGTGGGTCTGGAGCACCTTCCATGTGTGTGTGTGGAATTGTTGGGTGGGTCTGGAGCACCTTCGATCTGTGTGTGGAATCATTGGGTGGGACTGGAGCACCTTTGATGTGTGCGTGGAATCGTTGGGTGGGTCTGGAGCACCTTCGATGTGTGCGTGGAATCGTTGGGTGGGTCTGGAGCACCTTTGATGTGTGTGTGGAATCGTTGGGTGGGTCTGAAGCACTTTCGATATGTGTACGATACCGTTCAACGTTGATTAGTCTTAGGTGCTCTTAATTTCATTTTTCCGGCATATGCTTGGGCACGATTTTACGATATCTCTGGTGCCTTAATTTGATCGTGGATTATTCATATTTGGCGCAAAAGAAACACTTTTTTGAGAATAAAAAAATTCGCTATTTTGGCTTCCTTTAGAAGATACAGGACATTTTAAGAATTATTCGTTATTAAGCGATTTAGCTGGTTTGCATTAATGTAGCTTTCTTCGGAATGCGCTATGTCGAGAAAATAAACAAGAACAAACCCAAACAAAGTACGACGTAACAATGTAAAACACGTGGAAAATTCGATTTACATAGAAAATCGGAAAAATCGGCAAAACTAAGGCTCAAAACGAAAAAAGTCATTCTTGTTTTTCGTATTTTTTCCGGCCATATTTCATAATCCAATGGTCAAATCTAGGCGCCAAAGATATCGTAATCTCCCCCTCTCATCGCTTATTTTTTCAGTTTATACGTTAATTTAAATATAATAATACATCTAAATTACAACTTATTTATCTTCTAAAATATTGTTTACGCTTTACTCACACCCGTCCTTATGCCAAATAAATTATAATTCATAAAAGTAAGCGGAAATAAATTTATATTCGTATTATTATATTAATTATCATAGCTCTCATATGAGAACTCTCATGTAAAAAACTCTCATATGAAAGAAACCAAAAAAACTTCAAAACCTTAGATTTCAACGAACCAAGAACATACATCTTCACATTTTCAATCATGACGAATTTTTAAGAACAATATCATCACAAACACATCTGAACCAAAACAATATACATCACCTAAATTATCAAAACATAAACCAAACAACACAAAATCACAACATATTATACTCAACCCTTACTAATAGACAACAGGACACAAATAATAACCTTTCCACTGATCCTCTGAATAATATAAATTCAACAATCACATTAAATAAAACGAAAGAATGGCTTATAAATCTCTCCACCATTGACATTCCACTACACATTTCCACATTCTTGTCTCTAGGTGAAAAGTTTTGTTTTCCTCACCTCAAACTCTCAAACATAAAAACTCATATCCACAAATCAATCTCCGAACTTGAGTCCAAATTAGATTTTTTACTCGACAAACCTAGACAAATCGAAATTAGAACCAGATTCACTAAAATCTTAAACAAAATAAATATTCCAACATCATTTTCCAACACTAATCAAATTATAAAACACACGTCCTCATTCTTAAAAAACAACCCTCAACTTTTAGTTACACGAGCTGACAAAGGAAATTCAACAGTCATTCTTAACAAATCAAATTACATTACAAAAACTCATAATTTACTCGCAGATTCCTCAACTTACAAATTAACAAATAGAAATCCCATCAACACTCTACAAAAAGGCATTAACAATATTTTCTAGATGGAAAACCCTAAAAATCATTGATGAAACAAAATACAAATACTTAAAAGCTGAAGATTGCAACCTATCTCGTATCTATCGGCTGCCAAAAATTCATCCAAATAATTATCCACTTCGTCCAACAGTATCATCAATATATAGTCCAACACATAAACTAGCTGAATTTATACAATCTAAACTTTCTAAATTAATCAATATGACTAATTCACACGTCAAAGATAGTTTCCACCTAAAACATTCACTTTCTAACATGTCAATTCCACTTAACTACAAATTGGTCTCGTTTGATGTTGTTTCTCTCTATACCAACATCCCGTTACAACTTGTTATTCAAAGCCTTCAAAAAAGATCAAATCTATTTTCAAAAACATTTTCATTAAACGAATTATTAAAGCCATGGAATACATCATGATCTCAACTTTCTTTACATTTCAAAATAAAATTTACCAACAAATCTCAGGGTTACCAATGGGCTCACCTCTGGCTCCAATACTATCTAACATCGTCATGATTGATCTTGAAACAAATTGTCGGGAAAAATGAACATTTTCGTTACCACTATATAAAAGATATGTTGATGATATTATTATTGCTCTACCAACAGACAAAATTGAATCCACCAAAAAGATTTTTAACTCATATAACTCAAAATTACAATTTACATCAGAAAATGAAGTAGATAAAAAAATCCCGTTTCTTGATATACTTTTAATCCATAAACAAAATTCAATTATCACAAATTGGTATAGGAATCCAACCTGGTCAGGCAGATTCATAAATTTCTTTTCACACCACCCACTTTCCCAAAAAAGCCATAATTTACATGCTAGTTGACAGAGAAATAAAATTATCTCATCCTTCATTTCACAAAGAAATTATTCATGTTACTTATTAGTAACATGATGACACAAAATTGCTATCCGATCGCTTTCGAAGAAGAAATAATAAAACATCGGCTTTCCACAATCAACAATCAAAAAAAGAATAACAACAACTTTGACTCTGCCAGACTAATAAATGTTCCTTACACAAAAAAAAAACATCCATCATCAATTAATTCGTCTTTTCCAACAATACAACATAACATTAGTCACAAACAATAAACACAACATTTCATCGATTACTGGCTCCACCAAAGACAAAATAAATAGCAACCAAAAATCCAACATAGTTTACAAAATCGATTGTAAGGATGGCAATGCAACATACATCGACCAAACCAAAAGATACCTTGAAACCAGAATAAAAGAACATAAAAATAGCCTAAAACATACTACCACAATACACACAGCCTTGGCACAACATGCAATAGAACAAAAACATGACTTTAAATTCGACAATGTAAAAATTTTAAACAATGAAAATTGGCTCAAAAAAGACTAATCCTGGAAATGATCCAAATTAAGGCACACTCCAACGCCATAAATTTTAGAACTGACATACAAAAACTAAGCTCGATCTATAACTCTATTATATAACTATTAAAATATTTTACAATACTTTACTTGGCATAACAATTTTAAAATCATTGACACTATAATTTAATTTTAAATACTCTTAACATGACACACCAATTTTATTTCTCTTGACACGTCACTGCCTAAAGGATCTTTTTCCCCCGATTCGCAAAATAAAGACCCTAATAAGCTTCACGAAATTAAGACACAACTCAGTTTCTCTCGAACTCTCCGTGATCACACAACTCAATATGTAACTGAGAAATGTAAATTTCGATTTTTTGTTTATTTTGGAAGAAAATTTAAAAAATCTTAAAGTCAATAGGTAATCATCACAGTCATTTGATACTTCATTAAATTTTTTTTTAAATCAATCACGTACATTGAATTTTCACAAATACCCAAACAACTTTCAAAACTTTCTTATAATTATTAATCCCTTACAGATGATAAAAATTGCTAAAAAACGATAAATTCTTCCATCTATTGAGTATACTCCAGCAAAACAGTATTCACTTCCATAAATACTGTCTTTTGAAATAACCTTCCAAATATAAGCAAAAGCTAGAAACATCAACAACATCGAGGTTAGTCGTTTCTCATATTTCATTTCTTTATAACTCTATAGTATAATAAACCACACTCTCACACATCACTCATTTCAAACACCGGTGAATAAGAAGAATTAACGCAATACAAGAACTTATGCATAACAAATCAATATAGTTATAACCAAAACAGAATTAACATAACAGTTATACAAAACGACACAACAATTTTATAACACAATCATAACATAAAACATTCGTGTATTTAATTCCTTCAAACTTGATTTGTAAAATTTGTGTATCAAAATTTATAAAGAAAGATATAATTTCTGAAGAGGACCCGAACCAAAGGGTCGAAACGTAAAAAGCATCATTAATTCCATCGCTGACCTTGGAAAACCTCTATTGGCCGGACTGAAGCCGAATCTTCAACTACCAACTTGTCATCAACACGGCCGCACACATCTTTGACTCATTAATTCTCATCCTTTCATCAAGCGATAAAGCATTATCCCCAAAAACAAGCCAATCATCCATCCGGCCGCGAATCGTCAGTACCAGAAAGTGCACATATTCTACAAGCGATGAAATGGTCTCGTTGGTAGCGTTCCTGGCTTCGGTCCGCAGGGGCGCGGGATCGTTCCCCGCGCTCAGTGCTTTTTTAAAATTATTATTACTATTAATTCTTATTTGATTATTTTTCTTAATTATCATTATTATTTTAATTAGTTATCTTTTAGTATCGAAAAATTTATCGCGCACTCCGACCGCTTATTTTATTAGTTTGTATGATAATTTAAATTTAATAATAAAACTAAATTGCAACTTACTTATCTTCTAAAAAATTGTTTACGCTCTACTCACACCCGTCCCTATGCCAAATAAATTGTTATTCACTAAAGTAAGCGGTAATATATTTATATTCGTATTATTATATTCATTCTCATACTTTCATCAAGCGATAAAGCATCATCCCCAAAAACAAGTCAATCATCTATCCGGCCGTGAATCTAAATTAACGTATAAACTGAAAAAAATAAGCGATGAGAGTGTGCGATAAATTTTTTTGTATACATTAATAATGCAGAGAATCAAGAGCTAAATAAGCATTGAAATCATCTAAAAGCCTCGCTCGTGCCGTCGGGTGACGTCACGCGCGAGTTGTGCTCAGATTGCTTTTTCCCTCGAATCCTTCATTTCGGCTTGGCCGCACATGAACGTGCTCAGCGTCCATGTATTGGTGTAGCTGCCGAAGGGGCAGTCGGGAAATTTCGGTGGCTCACGGACACGCACTACTATGATTGTGTGATGGGCGCGCAAGAGACTAGAGAGGGGGTAACTTTTGCGCGCGATCTGGCTGCATTGGTGGAGGATACCCGTCGCTGCCGCCGTTGATGCGTCCTTGCAGTGGTCGCCGACCCTCTCCTCGCCAAACCCTTCCTCAAAATCCCCAGCGTGTGACTTTGTTCGCCAGGGTTTGTGTGGGGGTGTAAATGTGTGTCTCGTAAGTATAGAAAAAAATAAATAAAAAAAAAGAAAACATAAATCAATAATCAAGTTCGCCCTACTAATTCGGTGGGTCCGCTTAATGGGGCGAGTGTCGAGCGAGAGGGTTGCCCAGAATTCTACCACTTTACAACACCCCCCCCCCCTTAAAGATTGGCCGACCCGGCCGGCGAATCTCGGCTCTGCTATCTTCGGCTTAGTCTTGCTGTTAATCTTTACCGGCGGCAACCCCCTTCCTCCCAAAGCGGATCCATTGAAATCTTTTGGCAGGGTGTGAACAGAATTTCCTACGTGAAAATCTGCCCGATTGGTGAGCGGACCTAGGCCCTCGTCAAAGGGCACGCCCACTCTTCATGCACCCCAGGGAACTATTCCCTCCAAATAGGTCACAACAAGAGGGGAACACATGAAAAAAAAGGGGAATTAAAAAAAAATTAAAAAATGCATAATAAATAGATAAATACGTAAACGAACCAGTCGCAAAATCAACACATTATGCAATAAATAACGATACAACACCACATGGTAATAATAGATCAAATAAATAATAAATAGGGCGAAAACGCTAGAAACCGACGATAACCCGATACGTACAATCTCCAGAGCGAAACACGTGGTAAACCATCACGTGCTCAGTCCGAAAGATTGGTTCGAATCGTAACGGTAATGTTAATGGATGGTGGAATGGTAATGGATCAGTCCGAATGGTAACAAATGAACAAATACGTCATAAATAGTTACATGCATAAATAAATATGTAATTCTCTACTACATACTCTACTACTTAACACATAACTAGCTGTGCTACCCGTTCTCGACATCGGACTCAGCTCCCCCAGCCGAAGGCGGCGGAGCTGGGACATAGTAAGGTTTCAAATCCTCGATGGAGACCTTTGGGATGACCGACCCATCCGAACCGATCAGTCCGTACACTACGGGAGAAAGGACCTTGCTAACACGGAACGGCCCTGAATATTTTGGTGCGAGTTTCGCGGCTATGTGCTGTGACGCTCAAGAGAGTATCTGCTGCCTCTTTAGCACAAAATCGCCCACCTGGAAGGCAACCGCACGTCTATGCTGGTTGTACTCCCTTGAAGTCCTCTGGTAGGCTTCCTCCAGATTAAAGCGGACACGCTCGCGCAGCCCCTCCATGCCCTGCATGTGCTCGGACCAATGCCCAACGGGCAGGGGGTCAATTTCCATTTCCCCTCCACGGAACCGGCCATGAAAATTATGGGGCCTGGGCACTCACCCGAGGTTAAGGAAAGCGGGGCTGCTACCGATGGCCGAATGGTGGGCGGTGTTATAGGCGAACCTGAATTCGGCGAGGTGTTCGTCCCACATCCGATGGTCACCCTCTAGGACAGAGACGACCATTGTCTTTAGCACCCGGTTCACCATCTGGACGGGGTTTGCCTGGGGATGGTAAGGAGGGATCGTGGTGTGGAAAATTCCATATTTTTCCGCCCACGCCCTCAAGCTCTGGTTTACGAATTCTGTACCATTATCCGTCAAAATCACTTCGGGCGTTCCCCAACGGAATATGATCAGCTCGTCGAGTACTTCGGCTATCCTCTTCCCGGTGGCTTCTCGCAGCGCGCAGCATTCAACCCACTTGGTAAACAAATCCTGCAACACCAAAATGTATGCAAAACCGGCACGACTCGGGGGGTACGGTCCCATTATATGGGCGGCAACTACTATCCAGGGGCCCTCTACTACCCTTCGACCCATCAACCCGGGTGGTAACACTTGGGCCACCTTAGTCCGTTGGCAAATATCGCAGCCTCTCACGTATCGTACAACGTCCTTATAAATCCTTGGCCAAAAATAGGAAATCGCGATTCGGCGGAAGGTCTTTTCCACATCCAAGTGGCCCGCCTGCGGGACATCGTGGGTCTCCCGGAGTACCTCGGCTCTCCCTTGAAATGGGACTACCAACTTCCATTCGTTTTCTCTCGACAGATGATTCTCTACGCGTTTTATGCGACGCCGTACATATAGCCGGCCATCGGTAACCCGCTAATCCAGAAAACGGGCGTTCTTTGTTAGGACTTCCTGCCAGCGTACCGAATACCAACGATCTTCCGAGCCCGCGATAGTTGGCTCGGTTGCCACCAGGGGCATTACCGTGGCCGGACTGTCCTCTTCGGGTGCCTCCTCGATAACAGGTGGCTTCTCGGTCTCGTACATACGCGAGAGGGCGTCTGGGACATGATGGAGCGCCCCCTTGTGGTGTACGACCTCGAAATCGTACTGCATCAATGTCAAGGCCCAACGGGCGAGTCGACCCGTTGGGTCCTTGAGTAACTGCAACCACCGAAGACTCCCGTGGTCCGTTATCACCACAAAGTGGTACCCCTCGAGGTATCCCCTAAATGTTCGGGTCACCCAGAGTATGGCCAGGCACTCCCGTTCGGTTACGGTATAATTCCACTCCGCACTGAACAATGTACGACTCGCATAAGCGATGGGATGTTCCGCCCCTTCCGTCGACTGGGTCAACACCGCTCCCAGCCCGCATAGGCTCGCGTCCGTCTGCAACACGAATTGTTTGGAGAAGTCCGGTCTCGCTAAAGTCGGTGGGTTGACTAGGGCTCTTCTTAATCCCTCGATCGCGGCCTGCTGCTCCACCCCCCAAATCCAACGCTCTCTTTTTTTTTTGTTAGGCGCGTCAATGGTTCCGCCAGCGCTGCATACTTGGGAATGAATCGCCGATACCACGATGTTATTCCCAAGAACCTTCGGAGCTGCGTCAGATTTTTAGGGGCCGCATTGATTATATATATATATATATATATATATATATATATATATATATATATATTGTAGAGTTATAAGTCGACGCGTTCGTCATTTGAATTTGCCGCGCGAAAAATCGTAGAGGGACTTTAGAATTTGTCACGTGAATGACGGAGCCACCGATCGGTCGCAAAGGTGTAAAAGAGGGCGTTGACGGCAATATCCGAAATATGCGAGATCCGGATCGAAGAAGAACGTAGTTAGAGCTCCCGTAACTCGTGGAGAGAGAGCACGCGTGGTCGGAGTACGCGAGGACAGTGCCGGTCGACACTGCGAATTCAACGGTCGACGACGCTTGATCGGCCATATTGGCTCCAAAGTCGAGCCATCGTGCACGTCCCAAGGATGCGCTGGACTGCTGGAAATCGAGCGTAAAAATCTCGAACGTCACGAGGACCTTCATCGGTGCAAGCCACCCGCAGCAAGCTCGCGACAGCAATCGTCCGTCACCTAATCGAAGCATCGAGACGCATCGGGCGACGACCGCGTTTAACATCAGACCGATATCGCGCACGGTATCCGACGAGGTTAGTGCTTCGAACTCATCAAATATTACGTTACCGCGTGTGCACCGCGGAACGAATCGGACTCCAACATATTCAAAGGAGAAACTTTCGTCAAATCGTGCGCGTATACCGGTCAGCCCAGTGGTCTCGATCGGCCATCTTGGCACGTGAGCTCGCCGGATCATGCCGAGAACATTCGCGCGTTAACGGTCGACTGCGTGCATGTGAGGGGCCATCTTGGTGAGAATTTGCCTGATCGTACTCTAACGTTTGAATTCAACGGTCGACGACGCTCGATCGGCCATCTTGACTTCGTCCTGCCTATCCCCCATGAACATTCTAGTGGGTGGATATTTATGTGAAGATTGAAGAAGATTAGAAAAAGACTGTGAATTTTACAATTTATTATGAAGTGTGAGAAGATGAGAAAAAGACTGTGAATTCTATCATTTATTTTAAAATTGAAGAGTAGGGAAAAGGAATGCAAATTGGATAATTTCTCATGTCATATCTCGAGATGGAAAAAAGACGATGAATTTTATAATTTATGCGAGAATTGAAGATTAGAAAAAGACTGTGAATTTTACAATTTGTTATAAAGTGTGACGAGATGGGAGAAAGGCCATGAATTTTATAATTTATGTTGAAAGGACGAGATGGGAGAAAGACTATTTAATGTGAATTGTATATCTATGGGAAAATTGAAGATGATTAGGAAGAGACTGTTGATTTTATAATTTATTATGAAGTGACGAGATGGGAGAAAGACTATTTACTATGAATCCTATAATTTATGTTGAAAACGAGAGATGGGAGAAAGATTATTTACTGTGAATTGTATAATTTATGTGGAAATCGATGAGATGGGAGAAGGAATATAATTATTGTGATTGAAATTGTCAACAAACGCATGTGAATTTATTTAGCCGACAGAAAACGACATACAACTTGTTTACTTGTCGACTCGGTAGTGGAGCGAAGGAAGGCATTCACTGCCTACGTGGTGAGCGAACAGAAAGAGTTCATTACAATATATATATATAGCTTATAATATTTTGTTGTAATATTGATGCCTGCTTTAAAAGCATTAAATAATAATATTTCTATAATGCAAATGTTTTATTTTTATACGGTGATATGTACGATTAACTGACCATAAATTGAATTTGTGTCACTGCTAAAAGAATAAAATAACACACAATTAAATGGAAATAACGGCACTTGCCATATTTTTTTTATATCGTTAAGCAGTGTACATATATTTTTTAATGTCAGAATTGTGCGATCGCTTAAGCAATACGGCTGTTGAGAAGGAGGGAGGTGGACTATTTCTTTACCGCTATTCACGAGGCCGAATACACGAATGAAAAGTCATCTTGAAAAGAAGGATTTGGAATAGAAATAAATGACAATTTTTAAGCGTAAATAAATTCATAAACAAAAACGAATCCATCTGAATGAATTTAACGAGTTCAATTGTAGTTTTGATTCGAATTGAACGTGATGATTCGACGAATAAGTTCAAAGATTGCCGTAGCTGGTATATTAAGAACACGACACAAATGTTTTACTTCATGTAATTCACTTTAAAGGAACAAAGGAAAATAACTTTTGAAAAATGTTATATTTTCACATTTTCTTGTATGACACAATTATTAATTATCGGTGACGATTGAAAGTGGGGTTGTCGTGAAAAATTATTTTTTCCTTTCTTTTTTCTCGAACAGAGAGATGACAAAAGATCTCTAATCTTTCCTGAAAGTGTAGTTGATAACCTGTCGTGTAACACTACCGCAAGCATTCGTTTTCGTTGCGACATCACCTGCTGATGCTGCTGGGGAATTGAAAAATCTGATGTATTCAAGAGTATTCAAGAATAGAAAAATCAATGACTATGATGATCAATACTATTGTATTGTATTATATTACATGATTTATTCTATTAATATAGTATTGTATTATAGCAATTAATTTTTCTATTATGCCTTTAATTTTTATATTACTATACAATCAGTACTCCGAGAGTGAGGCTGAAAAGAAAGTTATAATTTATTGCAAAATTTGAAAAAATGTATTATTATTGACTATTATTCGTTTGATTTTTCATTTACTTTTCCCATTTATTTTACAAATAAACCTGATTTTTTTACACATATCTTTCTAATGACGTAAGCATGCTTCGCAGCCCTTTTGCCTTTAATTAGCTTTAATTTTCATATATATATTGTGACGGAAAATTCAAATTCGCCCTTCGCGTCACAAAAGGTCGTCGCGCCTCCGCCCGGCGATTTTTCCCGAGGCGCCAGCCGCATTAACGGCTCGCCGGGCGGTTGGTCGAGACAACCGTTTTGTCCGACTGGCTCAGCTCTTCATCAGGTAGAGTGGCGGGGTCAGGGGCTAACACTTATAAAACAACAACAAAATAAATAAACAAACACTTGCAGAGAGAGAGCACACTTTATTAATTCCGAGTCGTTCCTCGGCGGATGATTCGATATAAAATTATATAATGCCGCCGGCCGGCCTATCTCTTTTCTCTCTCACTCTTTTTCACAACGGGATAACAATCACAACCGACACGAAAAATACGCTAGGGACCTGCCACGTTCCTCCCTGCACCGCGACCCGAAACGATGCACACGCGAATGACGGAGACATTTCTTTAAATCGACGGTAAATTTTCCCTTTACGCCGGGGGTGGCCGCACTGCACAGACCGACTTGATTAGTCCCCAACAATTAATTTTACTCGTCGACCGTCTCGCTTGGATTTCCGTGGTCAAGTCCTTTCCCGCGAGCGAGACGGTTGACTCGAGGGCTCCATCTCAGCCGTTTACCCCTCCTCTCCGTCATTCGCGTCAGCCGTTACCGCGCCAAAATTAAATATTAGATCTTATTAAAATGATGGGTACGATGACGATGACGATAACGGTGACGATGACGGTAACGATAACGATGACGATGACGGTAACGGTGACGATGACGATGGCGAGTACGATGACCGTTGACAGGTGACGTAGGCCCAGTCTCTGCCCGTCGATCTTACCCAGCGCATCGAGTGTCCAGCGCAGCGATTCGTGCCCACGGCGTTTATACGACGTGCCAAGGTCGGGCAGACGCGGCGTTACCGACCGAGAGGGATTGAGGACCAGCCGGTCACCGTAGGTTCGTTTATAATACGCAATACGTTCGAGCCAGAGATGGTCCCGGTGTCTTTGGTTGCTTGACGCTGCGAGTCGCCGAAGTAGACGGGTACTGTGATGACGGCGTTGGTCAAGTTCTGACCGAAATAAGCTTCGACCGTTTCCTTTATCGCCTTCAGTACCCTTGACGGATTCCTTCCGGGAAACCATTTTCGATTCCCCTTTGCTGGGCTTCGATCCTTGGCTGACCACCGTCGTCAAGAATGTGGGCCGAGGAGAATCGTCTCGAACTCTCGAGCGAGGGTAAGATCGACGAGGCGCATCCCGAATTGGAAGGTACGAGGCCGCTGCGGTGAGAAGGATCTCGAGATTTCCGAGACGACCGCCATTTCCCGCGCGCCATCGTACCATATCGCACAAACGAATAATAAAAAAAAAGAATATAATTATACAATAAAAAGAATAAATATATCAAGGGACAAGATAAATAAATAATAAACGATAACGGCACGCTCGGGCCCCCGTACGAGGATGAAATCCGAGCGAGAGGGCCGCCATGAGAGTGGCTTTGGGGGTCTTCAATTCTGCCACGTGACAATATATATATTTTATTTTTTATTTTCATTACCTTGTTATGAACCGCGATGGGCACAGCATCTGCGATGTTCTTCCATCATCCATTATAATACGATCTTCTCTGACTACGGTATCATCCGAAAAGAGAAGTTCGCAATCAAAATCAGTTTGGGAGAGACGGTGTCCGATGGCCTCGTTCCATCGTTGCAGCATATTCTGTAGACAACATAACACGCATGCAATTGACAAAAAAAGTAAACCAAGCAGGTTGAAATTTCATATCCACCAAGTCAAAGAACTAGCATATTATCTTTTACAAATAAATTGAAATTACACTGATGTGCTTTAACTTAAATATTGCGTGCGTTTTCAGCAGCAAAGTACTTAGCAATGCTGCTCAGCGATTTTTCGCTCGACAAAGAGACCACGCATACTGGTTACTAAACAGCAAGCTGGTTACTAAATGTCAAGGAAAAAAGTTAGAGCTCACGACTTACTTTTAGAAATTTTAAAACCGATAGTTGACCTAATCCCACGTGCGTACGTTTCGCTCTGTCGGCGGTTTGCCCAGTGTGACACCCCGGGTATGAACATGGTTTGCCCATTGCGATGAAGCACTCTACAATAAGTAATAAATAATAAACTATTATAAAAAAAAAGTAATAAACCCAATATGGTTTTTGTAATTTCACGTGGCAATATGAACGTAAACCTCAATTTATTCAATCAACGAATTACAATTGAAATACATTACTGAATGTCATGTAATATGCCATATAATATTTTTATAAATAACTTCTTCTTACCTCCTCGTTATCTAATATGGGGCATCGGCTTACTAAATTTTTTCTATAAGCTTTAATTTTCGCGGAAAGAAACTTTATAAAACTTGCGTTTGCGTAAAAAGACGGAAAACAAGAATGGCGTATTTCGCCGGGGTCTATATCAAAGAAACCTCGACATTTGTTTGCTGCTCACTTCGTTGTATCACCAACGTCATATTTTATATTGATATCCCCGCAACACAAGCGCTTGCCGTGGCTAAAATTCGAAGTAATGTCTTTCATGACTTTCATAGGCCAGTTTTTTTGACAATGCTGCCATAAGCCTGCGGGCTCCTTTACTCTAGTCTTCATGCTCCTTGTAGTGAGGGACGACCACGGTCTTGCATACAGGTCTTGAAACGAAGGCGAATTTCAGTGGTGGAAGTAGGCATGCTTAGTCCAAGGCGTTGCTGTCGCGAGGTGTCCTTTCCCTGTAGCGTGATTTTGTAACTCAGTATGACTTGGTAGGCTGTTACCAGAGTTGCCCAACGTTTGATACTAGACGGCAGCGCCAATCCGTAACGGATTTTCAATTTTCGTACTAAATGGGCGGTCACTTCAAATCTAACTCTGTATACAATAGATATGGAGAAATGTTAGCGTTTCATTGAGTTTTTTGTACCTTATACATCACAGCTTTTCATTATAAAAGTGTCAAAGGCGAAAAGAGATAAAAATAAATATTCCCGCGAGCGACGAGACTGACGCCGCGACAGAGGGCAAGGCTGTGGGGTGCGACGTGACATTAGCGCTGTGTGCGCCTGCGTCGGTTGGTGTGCGTGCCGGTATATCTGCCGGAGAAAAGATGCGAGTACGAATACGAGCGAAGCGACGCGAAAGTAAAAGGTGGCTGCTGTGTGAGCCAAACGCGAATGTAACGACCATTCGAGCTGTGTGAACGATCCGATATCGTGCGAAGTTTTATATCTTTATTTAATTTCCATTATATGTCAACGTAGCTTTAAAATAGAATTTCACCGTCATCGCTTTCCATTTACATTTAAACAAAAACGGAGTACGACGAGTATATTCTTTTCTCCCTTCCCCGCACCGTCAAGACCACGCGTGAGCCTGCGTGCACAATGGAGAAGAACATAAAAAGGGTAAATGAACAGTGCGAGTAGTAAGCAAAAAAAAAGAAAATAAACTCTAACAAAAGTATACAATATAACAATAGAGTTTTGATATTCTTTTGTATTGTTAACAACCGTTTTAATATTTATATAAATATGCATATGCTATACGTCCATATAATATAAAACGCACCTACACATATGTTACACAAACTTGTTTCTTGGTACAGGCTTTGTATATTTTTTTGTACAAGTGTTCACGACCCTTTTTTTAATATTAGAGTTATTTCGTTTTATTAATATTCAGCTTGTAATGAGGCTTTTGTCTTGATTATTTGTGGCTTGGTAGCCAGTTATGGTACGTGTTGTCATTCAAAAGTTCTCTCACACGAAGAATACTCGTATAGTTATCGACATGCATCCTATTTCGCGTCTAGTTTTTTAACAGATTCATCAGAAAACACTCGCTCAGCTGCCGCCGGTGAATGGGACAAACACAGCAAACCTTTGACCACTTTTATCAGATGCGGAAACATCACATCTTTCAAATCATTTTTCATCTCAAAGATGTGCGACCAAAAAACTTCTAATGTTTCCTTTTTGCGCGCAATGAGTTCCGATAAATCTGCCAACAGCCGCCATTCTGGTATTTCATTTCTCCACATCGTTGACAAGTTGTGGAAAAGTTTTTATGCTTCGGTTGTTTGGGATGTCTCCTGACCCTGCCACTACGGCATTCGATTTACTCACAAACGAAAAACTTGATTGTCACAATTGAAATGTTTTTTGACGTGACAACGTCTTATAATTCGATGGAGCCGGCTGCACGCACGAAAAAACATGACTCATGCGGCGTTACCTCGCTCTGAGGCGTTCCATTTAAGGCTTGAAGTGCAAGCGAGAGCGCGTAACGAGCGACAAAGAGGCACAATCGGCCTCCGCGTTCGGCAGCGTTCGACATCTGTCTCTCTCCTACTTGAGTAATGGCCTCTGCACACTGCGAGCGACGAGCGACGAGCGATGAGCGATATCCAATGGCAACGTCACTCTCATAGAGCATTTCCGTCATACTCGAGCTCTCATTGGATATCGCTCATCGCTTGTCGCCCATCGCGCGCAGTGTGCAGAGGCCATGAGCGATGCGTCCGCGTGGACAGCTGCTATACAATAATACATTTACATGTTTTCGTCAAGTATGAAGTGCAGTGAAAAGTGAAGTGGTGTCAATTGTTTATAGCAACGATAATTGCGGCGATAAAGGTAATGATTCTTTCGATATTAAATATATGTTCAGTGATATATTGTCGAATATTCGTGCTTTCATCATTAAAATAAATAGCATCGGTCCGCTAGTGCAGCGATTGTAGGTTATGCTATAATTGACAAAACTATAATAATAAGTTAACAGAACTATTTCACGATGAGTAAAAAATCAATTGCTTTACTATTCGATCGAAATAATTATCGAGCGTAGCTATGATTTCAAAAAATTAAAACATAAATGTTAAATCTTCCACATATCATAACAACGTGTCTGAGATGACAGGTTGGACCAGCCAGCCGTCAAAGGGAACAATTTTCTCCTATATCAAACACATGGAGGCGGGCTTTTTAAAAGCTAGAGTTACAAAAATTTTAATGATGTTTCCAAATTTTTAATTTTAAATTTAAGATTTATGAACAATAATTTAATCACAGTTTATTCTTATAATAAATTATTCAAAATTATTACTTTTTTACAACAAATTACAATTAAATTTGCAAAAATAATTAAGTAACTAATTGAACAACAACTTCTATTCAGTTTATTTGCTGAAAGAAATAATGTCAATACAAAATTTATTATTATAAAATAATAAAATCAAAAATTAAATTTTAACAGTCGAGTAGAAATTTAAACAATAAATTTTATTCAAGTATTTTGTAAATTTAAAATGATTTTCTGAACGAAGAATTTTATCAAAAAATAAAAGTTGTAAAACAATTGCTCAAAGCACATTCATACTTGTAAAAACTATGTACATTGTAAAAAAAATAAATATAAATTGACATAATTTTATTTATGCGTACAAATAAATGTAACTTGATCAATTCAATTGTGATTTCCATTTACCTCCTTCTCTATATCCATACAAAATATCTATCAAACAAATAAAATTAAAATTTTCTTTTGAAAAATGAAACCATTCCATCAGTATTTTCTTATGACGTTGTCACGTTCAACTATCGTCAGTAAACCGACTTTTTTATCTGCCCCGCTAGCACCATGTAAAAGCCGAGAGCTTGCGTTCAGAAATTATGAATTTCTTTTGGTTCTTTGTTTTTGTCAGATAACAGCACATCAGTTTTTACACCAAAATAGACATTTGCCATTTTCAGGTAATTCCATGGATTCCTCGGTTCGATTTTTTTACGAGAAACACCATCTATATAATTCATCTCAAAATAGTTGCGGAGTATCGATCGATACGAGGCTTGCATTCGACTCAGTAATAGATGGAATTTCGGTTTCTAAGCTTGAAATTCGATGTTCAATTTGTTCACAAGGTTCAACACGTACAAGAGAAATGTTACATACAGCTTGTATATACGAGCTTTCAAATGACCGAGAATGTTGTAGGAGTGGGCGTTGCGAAGACAAGCCGTTTTGAAAAACCGTTTGTCGGTCTGCAAGGATAGAACCGTTTTTGGGTTTAAGGTAAAACAGTTTCGGTCCGCAAACCAGTCTTCGAATTGTGTGATGCGACTCGCGAACGACACTCCGTCGTCGCAAACGATAACTACCGTCGCGAACGACAACCCGTGGAGACGCACGTCCCCATTTCTACCAACCTCGTACAATTCTCTAAAGTTGGTCAAATTGAAAGGGTACAACTTCCGGTCTTGAAACAAAAGAAACCAGACCTAAGATTCCGATAAAAGAAAGAACACGTGTAAACGGTCGAGCCTCGAGCTATTGGTCTGTCCAACGAATCAACATTCGTTTTCAATTCAACATTCGATTATTCAATAAATAATCGCGTTAAAAAAACAAAAACACGCCTCACAATAATTGATTGTGGAGATAAATCCCTACAAACTACCGTCGCGAACGCGAGCTGCCATCGCGACGCGATTCGACGTTTTTCAAGGGCAGACCGGTCATCGTGCGCTGGCGCAATTTGCGCTAGGTATTGCGTTCCATCAATCACGCAACGCCGGTGCTGGCGCGCGTCACGTGGGCATGTTTATATTATATGTTAACATTTTCTTCGTTACTCTCGTAATTGAGCGCATTGTAATATAAAAGTAATCGCTAATTTATTACGGATTGCAGATACTGTCCAAGTAATTATTCGAATTTAATCGACGTGAACACTGCCTCAATACCTGAAACCTACCCAAATAATTAATTATAACATTACCACATTGATGGCACGTAAAAATGCGAGTATTTTATGGTCCCACTTTGAAAAAGATAATGCAGTTAAACATCCAACTGCAATTTGTCTAGATACATTCAGTTACAAATCGACGGCAGCAGACTTGAGGAATCATTTGAAAAGGACACACGTTGGAACTTTTACTTCGCTGATCAAAGTAAAAAATCAGCAAATTCGCTGTGAAGATGAACCGGCCATACCAACGCAAAGTTTATCTACAGAAATGTTACCGTCAACTTCAAGAGCTCCTTTTCCACCACCGAAGAGTCAAGGTAATCAACGAGTATTCAATAGACTGGATCTTGTTTACAAAATCCCGGGAGTTTTGGATATGGGAGTCGATGTTGTATCCCTGTTTACAAACGTCCCAACCAATAAAATCCTAAGCATAGTTAAAAATTCCAAAAAAGTTGCTCCTAACCTACTGCCCCTCATAGAACACTGCTTCAACTCTACATATTTCCAATTTCAATCCCAGTTTTATGAACAAACTTCAGGCGCAGCCATGGGTTCCCCTATTTCCCCTATCATCGCCAACATCTTTATGGAGAACTTCGAGAACAGAATTCTGCAAGAAGCTTCCCTCAAGCCCTCTACCTGGTTCCGAAATGTCGATGACACCTTCGTCATTTCAAGTCACGGCAAAGAAAACCTCAATCATTTCTTAACCTTCCTCAACTCCCAGCAGCCCAATATTCAATTCACCATGGAGATAGAACAGGGAAATCAAATCCCTTTTCTGGATGTACTGGTTCAACGGAAAAGCGATGGCACTTTGGGCCATAAAGTTTACCGGAAGCCAACTCATCCGGATAGATACCTCCATGCTACGTCCCATCACCACCCTTCCCAAAACCAGTCGGTCATAAGCTCTCTGGTCTACAAAGCTCTAGCGATCTCCGAACCAGACTCCCTGGAGGTTGAACTAGAATACCTACGAAAAGCTTTAGGAGACAATGGCTACGAGCCAGGCAACATCGAAAGAACGATCGAAAATCTAAAAAGAAAAATAGCTGATCCGAAAACGGTTACAGCACCTGATGGGGAGATTGAAGGACAAATAACCGCAACAACTTCCCTTCCATACCATCAGGGCATAACCGAACGCATAGGGAGGGTCCTTGGAAAACATAACCTGCAAGTCATCTTCAAACCTCAGAAAAAACAGCACAAGTGATTCCGAGTGCGAAAGACCAAAGACCACCATTAAGTGCACCAGGAGTATACAAGATACCCTGCTCATGCGGTAAAGTGTACATAGGAGAAACCGGGAGGAAGATCGGTACACGGATCAAAGAACACCAACGGTGTATCAAATATGGCTATATTACACAATCAGCGCTGGCCGAACATTGGATGGAGACTGGTCATGCCACCCAGTTCGACAAAGCCCAAAGTCTGGCCCCATCAAATAGCTATTTTTCCAGGAAACACCGAGAAGGCTTGGAAATCCGAAAACATCCGGACAATCTAAACAGAGATGGAGGATATCACGTCAATCCTATTTGTCACACCGTCCTCCCGGTTTTTTAATTGACCAGCTGATCAATTAAAACATCTGATTGGCTGGTGCAGCGATCCGGTACGATGACTGCAACTATATAAGGAATACCTGAGACACGAGAGCTTCAGTATGGGAGCTCTCAGCCCTGATGATGCAGACTGTAACGTTTGCGAAACGTCGGTACAACGCTGATCCTCAACACGGCCTCCATCCGGAAGCCACATACTCTTCTCATTCTATCCAATTCTTTAGTCAATCAGGCTTACAATAAAGTAGAACAATAAATAAAGAATAAAGTAGCTGGCGAAGTGCGATATGTATAACGACCGACTTGTGGACCTCGAGATCCTCATAACCTCGAGATCGAGGACCTCGACATCCACCGATATCGCCGTGACGGGACACTACCTCACGCACAACTTGCAGTTCAAAACGGTTTTTTTGGGATGTTGCCATGTTTCCAGCAGTTACACAGCTTCGAACATAGCATCTGATCTGGGTGCTATCGTGGATCGTTGGAGTATCACTCACAAAAGTAAATTTTGTTGTAGGCGACAATGCAGCCATCATGGTAAAGGCAGTAAAAAGTGCTTGGGGTGGAAACATTTTGAATGTTTCGCCCAAACGTTGAACCGGATTGTCGAAAATTCCATAAGCCCCTGCAAAAAAGTGAAAGGTGAAAAACATCGTGGGCCATTACAAAAGAAGCACGGTGTCGTCGGAGCGCCTGGCAAAATACCAAGTACAAAAAAATGCTCAACCCAAACGTCTCATACAAGACGTACACACTCGGTGGAATTCCACTTTTTACATTTGAGCACTTTTTTACAACTGAGCACTTTCTACATCCGGCTTTGGTGGACCGGGAATTGCCACGAATCACTGCAGAAGATTGCCGAAAATTGGATCAACTGCTGATTGTATTACGACCGTTTGAAGAGCTCACTAAAGGCATGAGCGGCGAAAAATATTTGACTCCAAGTTTAGTAATTGTGATGACAAGGTGCCTAAAGGAAACATTAAATGATGCTCCAAAAATAGCAGCCCACGATGTTGCTGTTTTGTTAAAAGCCGGAATAGCGGAACGGTTTAAGGCGTTACCCCCACTTGTAGCACAAAAAAAGGCCTTTTTCCTGAATTTTTTTAAAGAAAACTACAAAACTTTTTTAATCGATCAATATACCATCTTAAAGAACACATCTTAAAGAACTTTCAGTAATTTTTTAATTGAAAAATATTACATTGTTTCGTGGCAAATGGCCATCAATGAAATAATGTTTTTATATATACGGTTTGCGGTGACCAACATTGCGGCGAAGTGGATCATCTGAAAAAAAAGCGGATAGATTTAGTCAAATATAAGTATAAACTAGTCTTTAATCGAAAGATTTTAAAAAATATTCATTTTTCACAAAATGGCGGACAGTCAAAGTTAATGGTTCGATTTTAACGAAAAAAACGGCCGTTTTGGCTATTAAATGGCCATGTTTTTCGAAAAAAAATCGAACGATTAAAGACTACATTTTTATGTATTAAATAAGCCTGCAAAATTTCAAGAAGATCGGTTCATTAGTGTTCGAGTAATCTTGGTCACCGACTTCAGAAATGCCATTTTGAGAAAAACGCGTTTAAAGTTTCAATTTCCGGTCGTTTACACAACGGATTCTTCTCTTTCAACGCTCATATCTCAGTCAATTTTGTTCGGATCGACTTGAAATTTTCAGGACATATTCTCAGATACTTATACTTAAAAAAATGCAATAAAAAAATCGATTTTTTCAAAATCGCAAGTGGGGGTAACCCCTTAAGGGTGTAGAGCAGAGTGGAACCTTGTCCTTGTACACTATCATGGACCCGAGGTTCAAAACGCACGCGTTTGCGGACCAGTCTGAGGCAATCAAAACGAAAGAGCGTGTGAAGAAGCTCGTAGCAGCAATAATTGGGGGAGACCAAGCAGCGGTACCAGAACATGTACAACGCAACGAGCCTCAGCCCGATGACGAGTGTAACCCTTGGTGCATATTCGATAAATTGCTTGGGCAACCCACAAGGCACACCACTATGCCGAGCCATCAAGGAGGTAGATGTGTATTTTTAATTAAATTTTTTAAATTATATACTTCCCTCTCTGCATTGCCCTTTTCACATGTCCCCCACTATCGCTTCCGTTTCTTGTCTCCAGCTAGATTTGTATTTGTCGGATGAAAGGTTGCCGCGGTAGAACTTAGCCGGAGAATGGAACTGCCCTTTAGAATGGTGGAAAAACCACCGCGCAGTCTACCCATATCATGTCAAATTATATATCCGCCACTGCAACGTTGTGGCAACATCCGTTCCTTGCAAAAGAATGTTTTCCAAATCAAGATTGCTAATTAACGAATGCAGGACAAGACTAACGAATAGCAAAGGTGAAAAAATCATGTTTTTAAACGTAAATATGTACGCGGAACGATTTACCGGGTACATTTAAATAGGCAAATGAAGACAAACACCAAGAAGAGGAGAAAAAATAACGAAGAAAAATATATATATTCATAAAACATTGTAAATATATATTCACAATATTATGGATTTCCTACGAACTCCCTCTATGCGCAGTATCTCTAGCATGTAAAGATATCACGGCAGCCATCTACTAATAAAGAATAATAATGGTCCATTGTTACGTGTATAAATATCGACTAGGTCGCATGTACGAATTTTTCAATAACCTGTACCACCAATTCCTGCTGACGACGAAGGTTAAAATAAAATGCCTGTGTTTGCAAGCAACAACGATTGTTTACGGTCGTTGTTACGAAGACATGAGTTCATTTTTGGACATGAAATACACCGTAAGTATGTTAGAGCGGTGCGTGGATAGAGCGGAGCGCGATCGACGGATGATGTTTATCAATAAGCTGGTACTGCATCGCCGCAACGGCAAGGAAACAATCGATCAGAATGGTGCACGAGCGCTGGTTGATCTGTTGACCTTGGTGCACACGTTGAGACCAAACGTGCCGAGGCAGACGAATGTGATCAAGGCTGGTCCGGAGCAAGAGAAGGAGTGGTACTACATAAGGGCGCCAAAAGAACACTATTGTAATTATATACATAAAATGATAAAAGTATGTACATAAATTGAAATGAAATTCTAATCTCCTAAACCCACCCTGATAGACAAACGTGCTGTGAAAATTCACATGTCAGCATTATAGCGGCACGAGTCAATATGCTGTCTTTTGCTTCCGTATTAAACTGGAAATTTGCGCCACAGTGTGTCGTTTGGCGACATAAATGTGTGATGCAAAAACGGCAAGTTTGAAATAAATATACGTAAATTTGTTGATAGAGAGATAAAGATGAGCTTTGTTTATTTAACAAAGATAAAATCGGTGATCGGGGCCTCGATCGGACATTCCCGATATTACTGCCCCGAATTTTTCTTCGTCTTTATCTTACTTCCGGTCAGATTGGGTCGAGAAGTCTGAGGATGCTGCGGGAACGATGGTAGGAGCATTGTTTATTTAACAAATATAAAATCGGTGCTCGGAATGGTTCTCGGGTGCTCAATCGGACATTCCTAATATTACTGCCCTGAATTCATCTCCGATTTTATTTTACTTCCAGTCAAGATGTGTCAAGAAGTGCGACGATACTGCAAGATCGACGGTAGGAGCTTTGTCTATTTAACAACGATAAAATCGGTGATCGGACTGGTACCCGGGGCCTCGATCGGACATTCTCGTGATTACTAGCCGAATTTGTCTCCGATTTTATCTTACTACCGGTCAGATTTAGTCGAGATGTCTGACGAAACTGCGGGAACGACGGTAGTAGCTTTGTTTATTTAACAAATATAAAATCGGTGCTGGGAATGGTTCTCGTGTCCTCAATCGGACATTCCCAATATTAATGCCCCGAATTTGTCTCCGATTTGATCTTACTTCCGGTCAGATTGAGTCGAGAAGCCTGACAATGCTGCGGGAATGACGGTAGGAGCTTTGTTTATTTAACAATGATAAAATCGTAGCTCGAAATGGTTCTCGGGGCCTCAATCGGACATTCCCAATATTACTGCGCCGGATTCATCACCGAATTTATCTTACTTCCGGTCAGATTGCGTCGCGAATTCTAACAATGACGCGAGAACGACGGTTGGAGCTTTGTTTATTTAAGAAAGATGAAATCGATGATCGGAATGGTTCCCGGGGCCTCGATCGGACATTCCCGATATTACGGCCCCGAATTTTTCTCCGATTTTATCTTACTTCCGGTCAGATTGAGTTGAGAAGTCTGACGATGCTGCGGGAACGACGGTAGGAGCTTTGTTTATTTAACAAATATAAAATCGGTGCTCAGAATGGTTCTCGGGTTCTCAATCGGACATTCCTAATATTGCTGCCCCGAATTCGTCTCCGCTTTTATCTTACTTCCAGTCAGAATGTGTCAAGAAGTCCGACGTTGCTGGGAGATCAACGGTAGGAGCTTTGTTTATTTAACAAAGATAAAATCGATGCTCGGAATGGTTCTCGCGTCCTCAATCGGACATTCCAATATTAAAGTCTGACGATGCGGCAAAAACGACGGTAGGAGCATTGCTTATTTAACAAAGATAAAATCGGTGCTCGGAATGGTACCCGGGGCCTCCGGACATTCCCAATAATACTGTCCCGAATTTGTCTCCGATTTTATCTTATTTCCGGTCAGATTGGGTCGAGAAGTCTGACGATGCTGCGGGAACAACGGTAAGAGCGTTGTTTATTTAACAAATATAAAATCGGTGCTCGGAAAGGTTCTCGGGTGCTCAGTCGGACATTCCTAATATTACTGCCCCGAATTCGTCTCCGATTTTATCTTACTTCCAGTCAGGATGTGTCAAGAAGTCCGACGATGCTGCCAGATCGACGGTAGGAGCTTTATTTATTTAACAAAGATAAAATCGGTGATCGGAATGGTTTCCGGGCCTCGATCGGACATTTCTGATAATATTGCCCCGGATTCGTCTCCGATTTTATCTTACTTCCGGTCAGAATGGGTAAGGAAGTCTGACGATGCTGCGAAAACGACGATAGGAGCATTGTTTATTTAACAAAGATAAAATCGGTGCTCGGAATAGTACCCGGGTCCTCGATCGGACATTCCGAATATTGCTGCCCCGTATTTGTCTCCGATTTTATCTTACTTCCGGTCAGATTGTGTCGAGAAAACTGACGATGCTGCGAGAATGAAGGTAGGAGCTTTGTTTATTTAACAAAGATAAAAGCGGTGCTCGGAATGTATCTCGGGTGTCACGTCCTGAGGGGACGTGGTCATATACCTATCGCGGTTTCCTCTTTTTAGCCCATGCCTAGCGCACTAGCTCGGGATGAGGGTGTAGAAGGGAAAGTTGCATACAAATGTGGGAATGACGCAGTGACTCGATTGATAAATGAATTGATTTACGCAAATGATTGAGAATTCGGGGTTGATTATAATTAACCAATTTGGTTAATACTATTTAATTAATAATACAAAAATATACATAAAATATTTCGCTTACATTCATCGATGCGTAGTGGATACGATAATCTATTTATAGTCGTCGGGTTCGGGCCTCCGCAGATCGGTCGGCCCCCTCGGTTGCGCACGCTTGGTAACAATGATGGGTTCACGTCGACACAAAATTTTTGACACGTGGGTATTTATCGCGAGACGAGGTTGGAATTAAATTACGATTTACGCAAAACAATACGATGTACACATTCAACGTAGACACTTAATAAGATTCTTGTAGCTCGCGTTATTATAAAGTATAATTTGGAAGTTAAATTTCGCGTTCGCTTTATGGAGACAGTTTTTGTAATTGTTCCGGTGCTCGAAAGAGCTCGAAGGGAGACTTCCTCAGTGAGTGATAATTGGACACTGGTTCCAAGATTATTCTATCCTAGCTTGTAGGATATTTTGGGTGCTGGGATGGTGGGAGAAGAAGTTTCTCGAAAAGTGCATTTTAGTCATGCGTTAATTTTTCGATTGGTGGAAAGGGTGTAGGAAATTTTCAAGTGCATATGATTGGTCGAGTTGGAAGGGAAAATATTTTTGGGGACTATGATTGGGTGTAGACTATGATGTGTGTGATCTCCATCTCGATTCTCGGAAACTAGTCCGCGTTTCGTTATCTGAAGCGTTGGAAAAATATAGGGAGGAAAACGGGCCTTGGTCGCGTCGCCGCGCTTGCCTCAAGATAGGCATTGTTGACCCATGTGTGGGGCGCATGGGAAATACCAACGTAGTTTTATTGCCGGTTCAACGTTTCGGCAGGAAGGATTTCCTTTTGGAGAATGTATATTTTTGTGGATTAAGGATTTCGATATTTTTGTATGTCTTCGTGTATTGTACGTTCTTATGGCTAAGAATTTGATCATCAACTGCGTTTGACGGTTGCGTGTAAACTGTGCTCTCGTGTGGGAAATTATGCGCGACGCTCGCTTCTTATCGATATATTTCGTTTCGGCTGTGGTACGCCTAATTCTAAAGAAAATATAAGAACCCGTCGAAAAATGAGAATGCCATTATCGTGTGTATTGGTTTTCGTAGTTTTCCACGATTTCCATGTGGAATCGGGTAAGCTCGCGTTTTCGCCGGAGTGAAATAAAATGGGAGAGGAAAAAGAAATAGATAGTGCTTTTTCTCGCGACCTTACACAACGCCCCTTTAGGATTGAGCGTCTCGCTCGAAAGTAGTCGTTGGAAGTGGTGATCAAAAGTATAATGGCACGACAGTATGAATTGGCATTGTCATTGATCGATTTACAATGTGACTTAAATACATTGGAAGGTAGTTATTACTTATCATTGTATATATATATATATATATATATATATATATTGTGGCGTTCCGTCCACCGTTGTGTCATAAACATGAATGCTTCGCCGCTTATCCGTCATGAGGATGAGTCCACGGTCGCAGTTAAGCAGTTGCATACTCTTTGCATTGTCTAATTAACTCTACTCGCATTTTACATGTAATCGGGCACGCGAGATTATTCGAATCACGCGCCACCAAATACGTAAATGACCCACCAGCGGCGCCTACTCGTGCGATCGCTACAGCGCCGGACGCAGAGAGTGCGCGCACGTCGCGCGCCCTACCTCCAATTTTCGTGAGGAACGTTCGCGGACGGGAGAAGAGAGCAGACGCCCTAAGGATAGGCGAGAGCAACGTTCGTTAGGCCGGATCGATACGCCACTTTCGGGAGGGACCCGAGATTGTCAAAGGAAGAGACTAGCACGCAATAATTTTGTAATTGGGAGCGCAGAAGTAAACGCATTAGAGTTTTAAGAACGAGCCGCGCCCGAGCGAATTTATTCAACCCCGAACCAAACAGAAACCACGAGAACGCGCGACTCTACACCCTCCGATCCAAGGGGCCCGGGAGACTATGGGCGAACTTCGAGGGAGACCGGTAAGTTTGGAAGTCTATTCAAAGAAATATTATAATTGTGCCTTGCATGTGAGCCTTGGTGACGGTCCCTGGGTCTCTCGAATTGCGCGAACGCGTCGTAGCGCGTTAAAAGCCGCAAGAAATTATGTGGGTGTCGTGTATTGGGAAACGGCGATTCCGCCGTGAATTAGTAGAAGGGAAGATAAGAAAAAAAACCTCGGGAATTAGATGCTACAAAATGGCGCCCAACGTATATGTTTTTCCGACAAAACGCGCAATTATCTTGCCTGCACGTGTTGAAAAACTAAGAGAAATTATGAATTACATTTGGTGAAAAACTTAATTAATTAAGGAAACAAAGAAATACGCGACCAGAGAAAAAAAATAAGAAATTAAAACAAATAAAATGAAAGAAACGAATATTCGGTGTTAGAATATATCGCACGAAAGAATAAGTGGAAAGAAAACTATAGGAAAAAAAACCTTTTGTAATATAATCTTGAGCAAGTGAGAGCGTTTGAAACATAAAATTTACGAACTTCATGACCCTCTGGTAAGGGTTCGTATAAGAACGTTCGATATAGTTAGAGACCCTACCACGGAACGTAAACAGTCGACGTATACCACAGCACAAGCATTTGGGTAACCTCGTCCAACAAAGAGAACGCTATACAGAATAAAATCACGCGTACGGTGTATACAAATAATACGTGAATTATAGTGATATTTTTTTTCGTTCGCACAGTCAAAGAAAAAAAACAAGTAAAGAAATAAAAAAAATAATTTTACAAGATGAGTGATATTGAAGCGAGGAAATCTCGTAAAACAACGCGGTCGTCAAATGGAATACCGACTGGACGTACGATATCTCACTCACCAGCCACGCCAGACAGAAATAGTAGCACTTCGACTGACGAAATAAATACGACAACAATTAGAAAAAATAACAAATCACATGAACAGGCAGTTCTCGAGGACGCGAATAAAAGTAAAGCTAGCGGCACGATTCCAAAAATATTAAGCAAGCACCAGGAAGAATTAAAGTTAGCTCCCCACGAAAATATCGAAATGACAGAGATAATTTCAAAAAGATTTCAGCAAATGTTCATAACATTCGAAACGACAATCCGAGAATTCATACAAACGAACGCAAAACAAAGTCACCAAGAATTAGAATCATTAAATAAAAAAAATAAACAATTATATGAAAGTAGAGGGGCTATGGCGATTCAAAGCCACTTTTGGGGGGAGGGTCCAGGGGCGGGACGGTGTGCATGGGGGGTGCAGGGGGTGGTATCTAGTGGGAGTGTCCAGGGGAGAGGGTCCATGGGGGGAAGGTCCAGGGGGTGGTGTCCAGGGGGGGGTCCATGACGAGGGTGTCCATGGGGGGGGGGTGGTCCAGAGAGCGGGGTGTCCGTGGTAGGAGGGCAGAGGATGGCGTCTCCAGGGGGTGTCCATGGAGGGGGTCCAGAGGACGCGTTATCCGGGGGGGGGCAGCACGGGGAAGCCAAGTGCGCGGGTACGATGGAGGGGGGGGGGATCGCCTGGTGCGTGCGACGTCACCTCATGGTGGCCTCCCACCTCAACGTCGGGAGTGTAAAAAATGCTGTGAAAATTCTATACGTATTGGGTTCTTCGAACGTGTTTGAACCTGTTTTTCGAGAGCGTGAAAAAATATCTGGGGAAAATTCTCCATGGTTCTTCGAACGTGTTCGAACCTATTTTTCACGATTGGAAAAGAGGGGAGAGGCTCGAAAATTTGCGTGGGAAGCTTACGAGGGAGATTCAATTTTTGTGGACCAAGCTTAGACTGCACTATTCCACTGCACCATCAACATCTAAAAGAACTTTTAAAGTACGCGGAAAATGGATCTCTCGAGTATCAATAAAGTCGGCCGGATGCGGAATTCCTCCCAACGAAGAAGCTGTCGGAACTCCCCGTTAAGTCGGAACGCCTGATCTCCGACATAAGGGCTGTACAAACCAAATTTGGGAAACGCTACATCGCAGACATCGCGGATGAGTTCTCTGTCTTCTTACCGGCGTGACTTGTGAAGGCCTTCGACCAAGATCCGACAATGTTCGAGAGTATGCTGCAAGTGGCACGCGATGATCAGCTCTGCATGCAGTATATTGGTGGAAAATACAACAGTGTCGAGTTCCGTCGTCTCTAAACATGGTGGACGGGAAGAAAAAAAATCGTTGGAACACCATCCTGGAACGGCTGTCCGCATCATCGAGAGTATGCTGCAACTGGTCAACTCAGTGGTTGGGAACTACAACAGCATTCCATCGTCTCCAAGCGTGGAGACAAAATTGGGCACCACCGTTCGCATGGTTGTTTTTTTCAAAGTGCTGACTATGTAAAAATGTATATGTTTAATCAAATTGTAAATGATTAATGTTTTCGTCGTAGAACAAAGACTACAAATGACATTTTCATCGAGATGTGTTTTATTCATTAAAAAAAAAATCCCTCGCCGCGCTTCGTATACGCTCAACCAGCTTTTCACCGATTTTACAGTCTCATGGGCGCAGTTCGTGTTGAAGGGATGATGGGGGCATTTGGAGTTTGTGATTTTCGGCACCTTCTGCAGCGATGGACAGTCCAGAGTCTCCTAGTCGATGACGTTTGTCGCGGGATCCGTGAATCTTGATAGCCATGCGCATTTTTCGAATCCCTTCGCATTGGTGGTGGGGGCTCCTTGCAAGATTTCTAGAATTGTGTTTCTAGCTGCCTCGTATGGTATGCCGCTGTGATCCCATCGTATTCTATGGAAAATGCGTTCCAGCCACTTGTTTGTCATTGTGTACTTGGCCGGTAAAGAGTCCCATGCAAATGGTGCGTCGAAGACGATCGTCAGTGGTTCAGCATTCTTCTCGCGGAGTCTGACGATGGACAACTCCTTTAGAACAAATTCGTTGACGGGTCTTTTAAAGTCTTGCACATCGACGATAAGCTCCATGTTGACTGAAGTGGACGCGAATCATCGGCATGATTTTATACCAATTTTTAACGATTCGACCATTTAAAAATACGATCACGGAGGATCATGCAAAACGCCAACGATTATCAACTAAACATCAATAGTCATTGATAGTCCTAGTATCGCATCTGGAAGGGTTGAAGTATTCCATGTACAGGCACTTTATATGCATGGGTGCAGGACACAGCGGTGATGGGTTAATGTGGCGAGAAATCGACATGAACGCGTGATGGTCTATACTTGAACCCCTGCTCGATGAATTTCGACAACGTGGAAGTGGTTGAGCTTTACGAAAAGTACATAATCTTACACTAAATGTAAATAAGTATGAATCAATACGCGTTGAATATCATTGCCACGGGAAATAATGATTATGAGGGCTGCGATTGATGTGCAATCAAGAGATAATACACGTTTCGCAGGGGTGACAGTCACAGGTTTGTACCCAGCTGAACGGAACAGTGACCACGGATATTCTTAAATGCATTATTCAACGGTATTGAATCTATCGAATATTGGATACTCAGTGACTGTTGCGGAATGAGTGAACTAATGCCGGGATGTTAAGGATCGTGCACACGGTGGAAAATAAAGTTGTTTGAAGACGCGATGTATTAGCGCGGGATCCGCTTGTCTGTTTATTGAAAGAGTCAGGAGTCAATGGTTTTGGAATTCTTGCGGGTGAACGAGCGTTTTTCACAATAAAGCGAAGCGGTGTAGACGTGTCGGAGATCGCGCACTGATTTTACTGATCTCGTGGCGATATCTCACGACTGGAGAAAAATGGCCGGTTAAGTGGAACTTTGATGACACACGCGGTCTTGGCCAGGCCACGCGGTGCGCTTACAACTACGAAAATGCGATGTAGACTTGGCGGGTAGCGATTGCGTCTTATACGCCAATCGTGCGGGTGACGAGTGCAGAGTGCACACGTTGACTTACATTACGATTAAAGAATGCGGTGCGGGTTTAACAGCGGGTGCGGTTAAAAAGAAACGTGGACTAGACCAGCTGCGAAGTGTCGCGGAGCACGGTCAGAACGAAACAGAAAGATGAAGATGGCCGCTCTCGCGTGCCGGCCGGCACACGTCTAACAGAGCATGCGCTCAGAGGCGAGGTGAGAGTGCCCACGAGGTGCTGCCCCGGCGCGAGCCGATCGGGAAGCTCGCCCCGCTTGTAAGGCGAGGCGGAATCCCGAACAGTGACTATAGGTCAATTTTTTTTTAATTGTGCTTTAAAACCATTTATTCATCAATATGTATACCACCAAAGAAGACATTGCTCCGATACGCGTGGCTCAACATAAGAAGAAGCAAAGCATATCAATTTGCTACAAGATACCGAGGATAACAATGTATGACATTTTACATAGATCAAGAACCTGTCAAGCCTCGTGAGCGCAGGACTGAACAGAGACAGCCATTAAAAAAATATATATGCCATCGGTGAGTAAAGCTAACATAATTACTATATCGTTATATGTGCTAGACGAATCAAACAACAATCTATTATTTCGCAGGTGTCGGCATTACTTTATGTCAAAGGATAAACTGCAATCACATGAGATCGATTGTGGAGCACTAAAGCACTGCCCCATCCGACTAACAAATAATACCAATAAGTGACTCTAAATCATCAACTCCAGTCGGAAAGCACGACATCCATTCATTTAAAATGCCTATTTGGAGTTTATATTATATTATTCACAAAGGACATTATATTATTCACCGACTGCAAACTCACAAATATTAAACTTTATCTCAATTCAGCATTCTTTTCTCAGGAGGACTCGCATTTGGACTTCAAAAAGTTTCGCCATTTTGTTCAATATGGACTCTCGATTTCGTATTTACCATTACGACTGCAATAGTGATCGTTCTTTACTTACCATCACCAAGTCTTAATGTAACGGCCCTCTCACGGTTAATGATTGATCGCATCAGAACGGGCCTATAAAAAATACTACCGTGGATGTGTGAATAGAGTTCGAATGCAAAGAAGATTCACCACCGAATACAACTGCATAGTGTTTTAATCTTACATGATAGCGTTGTTGAATATTGTTCATTGATCGACATTATCTGTAAAATTGGATAGTTCAGCAAAATTTCGAGAGTTACGAAGTATCATGGTTGATTCGCAATCGTCATGGTCTAAAGTCGGCCTATGGAAACGTTCCATACCGCATGGCTGAAGGTTTAATAACAGCTGCAGCTGGAGTTTCCACGGAATTCGACATATGGCCAGTCGTATATGTTAAGGGTCATTAAAAACGAGAATGGCTAGCTGATATACTAAATATGAAAAATTAGCTATTTGTTGAGCCGTTGAATATAGACTTTGACGACATGGATGTCTCAAGTAAATTCGATAGAAGCTCTACTCTACGATGTGAAAAGCATACAAACAATTGTACCTTACAAAATGTATTTAAAATCTTTAATTGATGGCTGAATCATAAAGATTTCTTGCAAATAAAAGAAATATAACATTATGTACCTTTTACTCTCCTCACCCCATACTTAGTTATGCCAGCATCATCTGATATCGGATTGTGCACCTGAATAAAATATTATTTTCGAATGTGGAACTAATTTTTTTGTATGGAATTTGATTGAAAATAAAGTAATATAATCGCTCAATGATGAACGAATACATTCATCGGTATACGGTCGATAGATGTTCGTGAGCCGTTTGTTGGAAGTTTGCGAGGCATTTGAAAGTTTTCGACAGTCGTTCATGAGACGTTCCAGACTTCCGAAGACATTCATAAGAGGTTCGAAGACATTCAAGAGACGTTCAACAACATTCATAACACGTTGAAGACATGCATGAGGGGTTCAAAGAGTTTCAAAAGATTTCTACGACGTTCATGACACGTTGGAAGGTGTTCGTGAGACGTTCAAGAGACTCGAAAACGTTCATAAGACGTTTGAAGACATTCATGAGAGGATCGAAGACGTTCAAGAGATCTATGACAATATCCATAATAGGTTTGAAGACATCGATGAGGGGTTCGAAGACGTTTTAGAGACTTTCAAAGACATTCATGAGGGGTTTGAAGACGTTCAAGAAACTTTCGAATATGTTCAAGAGACTTTCGACGACATTCATAATACGTTTTAATACATTCATGAGAGGCACGAAGACGCTTGAGAGACTTTCAAAGACATTCACGAGGGGTTCAAAGACGTTTCAGAGACTTTCGACGGCATTCATAATACGTTTGAAGACATTCATGAAGCGTTCGAAGACGCTTAAAAAACTTTCTAAGGCATTCACGAGAGGTGCGAAGACGTTCAGAGACTTTCGAAGACATTCACGAGCGGTTTGAAGACGTTCAAGAAACTTTCGAATACGTTCAAGAGACTTTCGACGATATTCATGATACCTTTGAATACATTCATGAGTGGTTCGAAGACGCTTGAGAAACTTTCAAAGACACTCACGAGGGGTGCGAAACGACGAGACATCCATGTCGTCAAAGTCCATATTCAACGCTTCAACAAATAGCTCTTTTTTCATATTTAGTATATCAGCTAGCCATTCTCGTTTTTCATGACCCTTAACATATACGATTGGACACATGTCGCATTCCGTTGAACCTTCAGCCATGCGGTATGGAACGTTTCCATAGGCCCACTTTAGACCATGACAATTGCGAATCAACCATGTTCTGATCTATACAATTTTACGGATAATGTCGATCAATGGACAATATCCAACAACGCTATCATGTAAGATTAAAACACTATGCAGTTGTATTCGGTGGTAAATCTTCTTTGCAATCGAACTCTATTCACACATCCATGATAGTATTTTTATAGGCTCGTTCTGATGCGATCAATCATTAACCGTGAGAGGGCCGTTACATTAAGACTTGGTGATGGTAAGTAAAGAACGATCACTATTGCAGTCGTAATGGTAATTACGAAATCGAGAGTCCATATTGAACAAAATGGCGAAATTTTTGGAAGTCCAAATGCGAGTCCTCCTGAGAAAAGAATGCTGAATTGAGATAAAGTTTAATATTTGTGAGTTTGCAGTCGGTGAATAATATAATGTCCTTTTTCATAGATTATCTTTTTTACCAGTCTGCGCCGCACCATTACATATTTTGGTTTCTCTAGTTGGGAGGTAGCTTTTACGGGCCATGAATGCTTCGTTGTGCTTTGAAGCGGTGACATTCGTATAGATCCCAAGGGTGAAAACTCATGTTCAAGTATCGCCCACTTTCCAATGTTCGAAGTAATGTTAATTTATTGAACTCATCTAATATTATGTGGGGCATACGCCATTGTATCTTGAGTAATTCAACTTCTACCTCTATTGGTTGATGATGACTGAATACACAATTATTGCCATAGCGAGAACGTGTTAGAATTAACACATGATGAGCATTAATTTTCATTGAAAATGTATTTTATACAGGGCACTAGTTTTTCCAATTCTACCACAAACCACGATATGGAATCAGCGTTGTGATGTGATTGATACTATGGTAGCGATTCGTCATATGAAAAGCACATGTGGTTATCAATACTAAATACTTTATGATATTGATACATATCCTCTGCTACGTTCTTCTCATCAGTCTTTGCACCCTCTCATCTTCTCTCTATCATTAGTCAAGAACACTCCAAATAGGCAATTTGAATGAATGGATGTCGTCCTTTCCGACTGGAGTTGATGATTTGGAGCCACTTATTGGTATTATTTGTTAGTCGGATGGGGCAGTGCTTTAGTGCTCCACAATCGATCTCATGTGATTGCAGTTTATCCTTTGACATAAAGTAATGCCGACACCTGCGAAATAATAGATTGTTGTTTGATTCGTCGAACACATAAAACGATATAGTAATTATGTTAGCTTCACTCACCGATTGCATATATATATCTTTAATGGCTGTCTTTGTTTAGTCCTGCGCTTACGAGGCTTGACAGGTTCTTGATCTATGTGAAATGTCATACATTCTTATCCTCGGAAATCTTCTAGCAAATTGATACGCTTTTCTTCTTCTTATGTTGAGCCACGCGTATCGGAGCAATGTCTTCTTTGGTGGTATACATATTAATGAATAAATGGTTTTGAAGCACAATTTTTAAAAAAAATTGACCTATAGTCACTGAGCATCCAATATTCGATAGATTCAATACCGTTGAATAATGCATGTAAGAATATCCGTGGTCACTATTCCGTTCAGCTGGGTACAAAGCTGTGACTGTCATCCATGCGAAACGCGTATTATCTCTTGATTGCACATCAATCGCAGCCCTCATAATCATCATCTCCCGTGGCGATGATATTCAACACGTATTGATTCATACTTATTTACATTTATTGTAAGATTATGTAGTTTTCGTAAAGCTCAACCACTTCCAGGTTGTCGAAATTCATCGAGCAGGGGTTCAAGTATAGACCATCACGCGTTCATGTCGATTTCTCGCCACATTAACCCATCACCGCTGTGTCCTGCACCCATGCATATAAAGTGCCTGTACATGGAATACTTCAATCCTTCCAGATGCGGTACTTGGACTATCAATGACTATTGATGTTTAGTTGATAATCGTTGGCGCTTTGCATGATCCTCCGTGATCGTATTTTTAAATGGTTGAATCGTTAAAAATTGGTATAAAATCATGCCGATGATTCGCGTCCACTTCAATCAACATGGAGCTTATCGTCGATGTGCAAAACTTCAAGAGACCCGTCAACGAAATTGTTCTAAAGGAGATGTCCATCGTCAGACTTCGCGAGAAGAATGCTGAACCACTGACGCTCGTCTTCGACGCACCATTTGCATGGGACTCTTCACCGGCCAAGTACAAAATGACAAACAAGTGGCTGGAACACAATTTCCATGGAATACGATAGGATCACAGCGGCATACCATACGAGGCAGCTAGAAACACAATTCGAGAAATCTTGCAAGGAGCCCCCACCACCAATGCCACGGGATTCGAAAAATGCGCATGGCAACCGTGCAATGGAATAGTGCAGTCTAAGGTCGTGTTCATTGGGTCTTATCATTTTGACTGCGCATGCGCATAATGATGCGCACGTTTCATTGCGCAGTTGCGCGTTGCGCATCATTATGCACATGCGCACTTGTTCGTATCAAAATGATGAGACCCAACGAACACGACCTAAGTTTCATCTACAAAAATATAATCTCCCTCGTAAGCCTCCCACTCAAGCTTTCAAGCCTCTCCCCTCTTTTCCAATCGTGAAAAACATGTTCGAACACGTTCGAAGAACCGTGGAGGATTTTCCCCAGACATTTTTTCACGCTCCCGAAAAACAGGTTCAAACTGGTTCAAAGAACCCAATGCGTGGCGAATTTTCACAGCATTTTTTACACTCCCGACGTTGAGGTGAGGGGCCATCGATGTGATCTTTCATCTGTGGCGTATGCTCCAAGCATGGAAGATATGATATTAATTCACTGTCATTCCGATGATGTTCTGGCAAACGATTCGACAATAAGCCAACATATTTACCCCAAAATTTTAGGAGCAAGACCTTTTGAACCTGTTCGAGCTCGTTTTTGGTCAAGTCCAGGGGGTGCTTGGCCGGATGCACTGCGTACACACGCGCATGTGTGTACGCAGTGTGTACATACGTACGCACGTGTGTACGCTCTCAAGAGCTGCGCTCAAGTGGTCCATCCACGGTCACAGCCTTTGCTCCCTAAACGCTTTTCCATGGAACCTGTCAGGATCTGTCTGTCGGCGAGCTTGGAGACGAGGCGGATGCAATAGACATTGTCTTTCGCAATGGAACCAGCTGCTGGTCATAAATATTGGGCCTTGAAAGGCCGCCCTTCACACACACACAACATTCATCGACGGCGGCTTCCCCGCCAGTCACTCCACGGACTACATGGCCCCCCTCCACAGAGGCCCCTCTGTGACATCACACGCACCCGGCGACCCCCCCCCCTCCATCGTACCCCCGCACTTGGCTTCCCCGCGCTGCCCCCGGATACCCCACCCTTTGGACACCCCTCCCCCCATGGACACCCTCTTCATGGATCGCCCCCTGGACACCACCCCCTGGACCTTTCCCCCATGGACCCTCTCCCCACTGGACCCTCCCCCAAAAAGTGGCTTAGAATCGGCATAGCCCCTCTACTTATGAAACAATGGAATCAACGCAAACGAACATGATATATTAATCCACGAATCAAATAAAGATTTAGCGAGAGAATTTGAGAATAAATTGCTAGATATCGAAGAAAAATTCGCCTTAGTGTCAGGGGACGACACACAATGGGAATATGAAGAAGATCCGATCCGCAGTGCGCGAAGAAAAAATCATAACAGAACCGCGAAAGCGCCTAGGCTACCACCGACGAGCACTCAACTTTCCACAACAACAACAAGCTCGATAACGGATACTTTCCCGACAATCGCGAGACCGACTGTGACAATATCGACTAGACAACAATGGACGCCCGCAATTTCGGCTACGCATCAACCACGAACGTTGCAATTCAACGACGTGGTGGAGGCAATTGGACGCACAAATGCGAATAACAGCGAGTATAGTTATCCAAACAGGCTCGAGCTGCGCAAAATAGAATAAGTTCCCCGAAATATAAACAAAATTTTTCGGTCATAGGAATTAAAATATCCAGGAAAGTTAGACACAGACGATTTTATCGATGAACTAGAAAGAAAAACCTCCGCATCAGTCATCGGTCGTACTGACGCGCTAAACGTCTTACCAGAGGTACTAACAGGCACCGCGTATTCATGGTACAAAGTGTTCCACAAAGAGTGGTCCTCGTGGAACGATTTCGCGGGTAAATTCAAAAAAACATTCGGAGAATTAAAGGATGACCAGCAAATAAATTTTCAAATTCAAAAACCCATACAAAAACAAAAGGAACCGGCAATCGATTACGATATCAAAGTTAGCGAAATGTAAAATAAGTTACAAGAAAAGGTACCTATAAAATACCAAATCGATAAAATTTATTCCGGGCTGAGTTCCAAGCTGGTAGCACATTTCGACAGGAACGGGATAAACTCGTATGACGAACTAATAGACAAGATTCGTAAATAAGAAGAAAAAAAACGAGTTGATTTCGCAAGCGGATAAACAGCGCGAAGAGTAATCGAGTCACTCTCGTAATTCGAACAACAAACATTACTTGAACGCTATCAGCGACATTACCCCAGCTTGACGGAGAGGTCATAGAAACCCCAAATAAAAAGACTGACTCAGAAAAGCCGAAAAAGAAAGATAGTAAAAATAATAGCGCGGAAAAAAGAACGAAACAGACGGGTACATAAAGCAAATAAAAGATTTACAAAAGCGATTAAAATAACTACAAACAATCCGATTACAAACCGACGCGGACAAAAATTGCACGCCTATGAAAAAACGTAAGCCACGCGGTGAGGATAGCATCGCAACGCGTCGGCCATCCAGCTCCGGTAGTTCTTGCTCCTCAAGCGTAGCTTCATCGCAGAAGGGGGGAGGACAGCGCAGATCACCTACGCGTATTAATCGCGAATACAACAGAGAGTGGAAAAACCACTCGTCGTATAATTACAGAGGACGTAACAAGGACAGGTTTAGCTACAATTCGCGACAATATTACGACGGATATCGAAGAGACAGAAAGACCGACGACAATTACAAAGGGAGGGATAAATATAGCAACGCGTTAGATCGGAATCGAAATCGCCGCAATGCACTGGTACGCTTGTAAGCGCGAGGGACACTACGCAAATCAATGCAACGAGCGCAGAAACTGGTCCCCTAGACACGAAAAAACACGCGAGGGATCGCGCAGAATCGAGAAAAGCCCCTCGCCGCCCGCAGAAAACGGAAAAGAGGTTAGGAACGATTAGATTACCCGCTACTTCCTGACGTCGTCCCAAATAGCCGTATAGAGAAGGGAAATATAAACAAATCAGAAGGAAGGAATTTACGGGAATCGAATGACGATCACCCAATAGAGGGACTAACGTGCTTTCTGGCAGATAAATTCACAGTTGGTGCCGCAGAAGTTATTAGCGATCTCAACGAGGACGATACTGATACGTCGTGCAGCGTATCGGAAGTCGAGTATACTGAGGACGAAGATAACCTGTCGCCGACCACGGAGGTAAGGAGCGCCAGGCCGCGTCTTCTGATAGGTAACTCGCTACTTACCATAGGTGCAACCCTAAAAGCACCTTTTGCGCTAAATTCCTTGAGAGATACGGGGATGCGACGAACCTTTAAAGGTTATGCGCCACCAGTACCTCCTCAGGAGCGCAAGGTCATACCGGTATCAGTAAAAATCGTGCAGTATCCTTTGCCAGGAATCTTGGATACCGGCAGTGACCACAGTTTTATGAGCGGGCAAGCGTACGAGACAACACGCGCGCAGCAGAGATGTAACCCCGTAAGAGATGCAATTTCGCGCACGGGGGTTCAGCTCGCTCAGAAAGAGCACGTTGCAATGCCACGATATACCGTAAAATTTCATATAGATATTCACGATTGTTACGGGGAACATTGGTTCGCGATACTCGACGGCCTGAGTACACCGATTATATTGGGTATGCATCTTGTTACCTCGTGGAAAATTTCTATTGATGGGAATAAGAGCTGTTGGAAAATACAAAACTCTGAGGTAGAGGTACCATTCGACTCTACACGAGACGAAAAAGGTAGGATGAAATCCATGTTGTTAACACCTAGTGAACATATTCAATTAGAGCGATTTTTAGACGAGAAAAAGAAAACAATGCAAGACTCAAGGACAAATGGCACAACGATGACGACTCACGAAATTGTATTGATGGACGAGACGCCGATTAAGCAGAAACCCTATCGTAGGAGCCCTGCAATAAATAAGGTTTTGAACGAAGAAGTTGATAGATTACTCGGAAAGGGATTCGTCATACCCAGTAACAGTTTTTGGTCTAGTTCACCAGTACTTGCGTTAAAGAAAAACGGTAAATATAGATTTTGCGTTGATCACCGGCGTTTGAATCGAGTCACGAAGAAGTCAGCGTATCCTTTGCGCAGAATGGACGGAATACTTAATTCCATGATAGATCGACGAGTTATTAGCACTCTCGATTTAAGCGAGGCCTTTCACCAGATCCCGATGCACCCGAACAGTAGGGAGTACACGGCATTCGTAGTCCCTACTCCCTAGAGGGTCGTGGACTATTGGAATATACGCGCATGCCATATGGTCTAACAAACGCACCAGCGATATTCCAGCGCTTTATGGACGAATTAAAAGATAGGCTTGTGGGGTATATCCGAGCTCATCACTTACCCGAAAGGTACGCCAACCAGGTCTTCACGTACCTCGATGACTGGGTTGTGATCTCGGAAACGTTTGAGGAACATATTGTGTTGTTGGACCTTTTGTTTAACGTACTTCACGAGGCGGGATTAACTATTAATAGGGAAAAGTCATGTTGTGCACGATAGAGCGTATAGTGTTTGGGATTTTTATTAAGTGAAGATGGCTTAAAGCCAAACCCAGAACGTATCCGACCGATAGCGGATTATCCACGCCCTCGCAATCACAAGGAGTTGCCCAGATTCAACGGCTCTGTGAATTGGTATCACAAATACCTACGCAATATCGCGAAAATACAGGGCCCACTGCACAAATTAGCTAGTCCCAAAGTGCCATGGGCATGGTCCGAGGAATGCGAGAACGCATTCAACGACCAGGCTTACCGTTCTACCTTTACACGGACGCGAGTGACACGGGTCTCGGCGCGATACTAATGCAAAAAGACGGGGATAAAGAACACTTAATTACTTGCCTAAGCCGGCCTTTAAGGGGTGCCGAAAAAAATTATACCACCACCGAGAAATAGTGCTTGGCCGTTGTCCATGCAGTACGCAAGTTGCGGTGCTACCTGGAAGGTGAAACTGTTATCGTAGTCACAGATCACGCTAGTCTGAAATGGTTGCGCTCCCTCAAAAACCCGATAGGAAGGTTAGCGAGGTGGGCAATGGAGCTCCTGTCTCATAACCTCACTATAGAACATCGGCGGGGAACCGTGAACGAAGCCCCGGACGCGTTGTCACGTCTGCATGAGGATGCTTACGAGGACGCTTCCGGCGCGCAGCTCAACCTCGTTCAGAGTCAGACGTGGTGTGACGCGAAAATAGAATCAGTAAAATCAAACCCAGCAGGGAACCCTCGTTGTAAAATAGGCGACGATGGGCGGTTGTATTATTATAAGCCAGATCGAATAAAAGAAGATATAGGGGATAACAATGCTTGGAAAATAGTTTTAGGGGAAGCAGAAATAATCCCCATCATCAGAAAATACCACAATAACCCCCAAATAGCGCACCAGGGCGTTAGGAAGACGCTGTACGCGATCTTAAAGCATTTTTATTGGCCCGAGATGCGCGAGGACGTCCGGCGTTACATTAAGGAATGCGAGACTTGTTTGAAATGCAAATCGGATAACGCCCCACCGCTTGGGTTGGCATATCCCAGAAAAATGACTGAGCCTTGGGAAACCGTTTCGATCGATATAATAGGTCCCTTCCCACGCTCCAAGTTAGGTAAAAGTTATATTTTAGTCTGTGAAGACGTATACACGCCCTATATCGAAAGTTTCACCCTAGCAAAGGCGGATGGCATACGAATAGAAAGGGCGCTACGAACGCTGGGCAATAAATGGGAAATCCCTCAGGTTATAATCACGGATAACGGAACGGAGTTCGTGAATAGGACTATCGACAAGTTCTTTAAAGGATTAAAAATTAGGCAGGCCACGACTCCAGTTTACCATCCGCAGGCGAACCCGGTAGAACGCGTAAATCGTAATCTGAAAGCCATGATAGCCAGCCTGTTAACGGAGGACCACCGCGAATGGGACCAATCCCTGCAGGAAATCCAATTCGCCTATAACTCCACCGTGCACTCGTCATTGGGGGTTACCCCCGCGTTCCTCAATTTTGGTCGTGAACCAAGGCGCATGGGTGAACCGTCTCTCGATGCGGTTGAAACGGACGCGACGATCGACACTGACACGGACGTATGGAGGGGACGCATACAGCGACTAGGCGATTTGCGTAAGAAAGTTGAGTATTACATGTCAAAGGCGCGAGAGAGACAAAGTAAAAAATATAATAAAAACCGTAAATCTAGCTTGGATTACGTCGAGGTTGGGGACGTGGTATATTATCCAAACAAAGCATTGTCAAAGGCTGCTCAAGGTTATAGCGCCAAGCTAGCGCCAAGGTTTAAAGGCCCCGGGGTAGTCACAAAAACATTATCACCAATAGTAGTGATAATCAACGATCAATCTGGTCGCGAGATAGGAAAGTACCATGTAGGAGATCTTAAGTTAGCGAGACGAAGCACGCGAGTTCGTAAATCAATTGATTAGTCATACGCAGGGTATCTTTGTGTCTCGAGCGAAATGGACGAGCGACCTCCGATAGTTGCTACCAGCCAAGCCAGCGCAGGGGACGAAGGGTCTCCTGAAGCATCAACCTCTTCGCTCCATCAGTCAGCGCGACCTCAGGTGATCGAAGCGAGCATCGCCACTTTCTTGCCGGCGCAGATTGATGGCGGGATTCTTCGTTATGGTCCAGAACTTCGCCCGCGCGCTTCCGGAATGGTCCTGATTTCCACAGAGGACCTGACCGCTATTTTCACGGCCCAGGAGGACTTATACCGCCAGCTGCAGGACAGGGAGGAGACCATTACTGCGCTGAGGGCTACCAGCGGCGCTGCTCCAGCCAATGAGCAACTGGCAGCTGCGCACTACGAAATCATGCTCGCCCTAACGCGTGAGAAAGTAGCTCTCCCAGAGAGAGTTACCAAAATGGAGAAGGAGTACGCGGTCCTCGCCCAAGACAAAGAGGCGCTCGAAAGACGTTGTGCTCAACTCAATGATGAGCTCACAGAGCGCATTCAAGGTTATCATCGTGCGCAAATCAAGATCGTTAACCTGATGAAGGTCAAGAAACTCTTCACTAAGAGTGCCTCCGAGGTATACCGAGCGCAATGTGAATTACCCCATTAACGCCCAAGAATCGCGATTTTTTCCTTCAATTTCAAGCCAGATTTTTATTATATAAAAAAAATCATAAAAAATGAAGAGATACGTTCCCTAGTATTTTCGGGGGTGCTCTTTCAGAATCCCGGGTCAAAATCGGGTTTTGTCCATTAGGAAAAAAAATACGGCGGCTTTTGAACAAAAAAAACGGGAAAAATCGATGACACTTTTTTTTCAAAATTTTTTTTCACCTCGAAGCCGTTGAAAAGTCCTGTTTTTTTTTTCAACCATGGGTGCATAGAGTAGTGACGATTGAACAATCAATTTTTTAAATTCGTCGTTGTCAACATTTTCACCCCCAAAATGGCGCTTTTCACCCCCTGAGTGACACGAAAAATTTCACGCTCGGTGTCCCAAATGAAAAGTAGTTGGATTTGGACGAAAATTGGTACTCGGAGGTTTTTGAGGTCGCTGATTACGATTCTGTTCTCAAAACTCCGAAATTCAAAATGGCGGATCCAATATGGCGGACACAAATGCAAAAGTTCATTTAAATTGGATAAATCGTGGCACTCGGGGGTTTTCGAGGTTGCTGATTATGATTCTGCTCTCAAAATTCCGAAATTCAAAATGGCGGATGCAATATGACGGACCCAAATGCAAAAGTCCATTTGAATTGGATAAAACGTGGCACTCGGGAGTTTTCAAGGTCGCTGATTATGATTCTGCTCTCAAAATTCCGAAATTAAAAATGGCGGACACAAATGCAAAAGTTCATTTGAATTGGATAAAACGTGGCACTCGGGGGTTTTCGAGGTCGCTGATTATGATTCTGCTCTCAAAATTCCGAAATTCAAAATGGCGGATGCAATATGACGGACCCAAATGCAAAAGTCCATTTGAATTGGATAAAACGTGGCACTCGGGAGTTTTCAAGGTCGCTGATTATGATTCTGCTCTCAAAATTCCGAAATTCAAAATGGCGGATGCAATGTGGCGGACACAAATGCAAAAGTTCATTTGAATTGGATAAAACGTGGCACTCGGGGGTTTTCGAGGTCGCTGATCATGATTCTGCTCTCAAAATTCCGAAATTAAAAATGGCGGATCCAATATGGCGGACACAAATGCAAAAGTTTATTTGAATTAGATAAAACGTGGCACTCGGGGGTTTTCGAGGTCGCTGATTATGATTCTGCTCTCAACATTCCGAAATTCAAAATGGCGGATGCAATATGACGGACCCAAATGCAAAAGTCCATTTGAATTGGATAAAACGTGGCACTCGGGAGTTTTCAAGGTCGCTGATTATGATTCTGCTCTCAAAATTCGAAAGCCTTTGGGTATTTAAATACCTGGTATTTTCAGGTATTTGAATACCCAAAGGCTTTCAAATTTTGATAGCAGAATCATAATCAGCGACCTCGAAAACCTCCGAGTGCCACGTTTTATCCGATTCAAATGAACTTTTGCATTTGTGTCCGACATATTGGATCCGCCATTTTTTATTTCGGAATTTTGAGAGCAGAATCATAATCAGCGACCTCGCAAATCCCCGAGTGCCACATTCCATCCGATACAAATGAACTTTTGCATTTGTGTCCGCCATATTGGATCTGCCATTTTTAATTTCGGAACTTTTGGGCGCAGAATCATAATCAGCGACCTCGAAAACCCCCGAGTGCCACGTTTTATCCAATTCAAATGAACTTTTGCATTTGTGTCCGCCACATTGCATCCGCCATTTTGAATTTCGGAATTTTGAGAGCAGAATCATAATCAGCGACCTCGCAAATCCCCGAGTGCCACATTCCATCCGATACAAATGAACTTTTGCATTTGTGTCCGCCATATTGGATCCGCCATTTTGAATTTCGGAATTTTGAGAGCAGAATCATAATCAGCGACCTCGAAAACCCCCGAGTGCCACGTTTTATCCAATTCAAATGAACTTTTGCATTTGTGTCCGCCATATTGGATCGGTCATTTTGAATTTCGGAATTTTGAGAACAGAATCGTAATGAGCGACCTCAAAAACCTCTGAGTACCAATTTTCGTCCAAATCCAACTACTTTTTATTTGGTACACCGAGCGTGACATTTTTCGTGTCACTCAGGGGGTGAAAAGCGCCATTTTGGGGGTGAAAATGTTGACAACGACGAATTAAAAAAATTGATTGTTCAATCGTCACTATTCTATGCACCCATGGTTGAGAAAAAAACCGGACTTTTCAACGGCTTGGAGATGAAAAAAAAATTTTTGAAAAAAAAGTGTCATCGATTTTTCCGGTTTTTTTTGTTTAAAAGCCGCCATATTTTTTTTCCTAATGGACAAAACCCGATTTTGACCCCAGATTCTGAAAGAGCACCCTCGAAAATACTAGGGAACGTATCTCTTCATTTTTTATGATTTTTTTTATATAATAAAAATCTGGCTTGAAAATGAAGGAAAAAATCACGATTCTTGGGCGTTAATGGGTTACGGCAACCCCGCCTCCGTCCGAAGGCCATCAAAGCCTGTTTGAATTGCCAGACCGAGGGTCACAGTTGGAGAACGTGTCCTATGAAAGACGTCGCGACGACCTTTTGCCGTGTCTGTAATACGGAAGGGTTCGACGAAAGCTACTGTCCCGTGCCACATTACAGGGAGTTCGTCAACGAAGAACTGCCGTTAAATATCCGCTGCAAAACCTGCCGCCGACTGCTGACAGAGCCTGACCCCGCTTGCACTCCCTATAAAAAGCGCATCATTGACAACGCGATCCAGCAGCGCCTAAGATTGGCCATAGAGTTCGAGGAGCGTCAGCGCACAGAGGGCCCCAGCAATCCATATTGAGGCACTGAATGCCTACATGAGGGAACTACGCGTATGTGAGGAGACGAAGCGACAAGTCGCCGGGGCAACGGACGATCGTGTGGCCAGCCCATGCCCAATCACTCGTCGTGACAGTGCGCCGACCGCGCAAGGCGACTCCGCACCGGGAATGGATGGAGGGTGTGGAGAAGACGCAACGGAGGAAAATGACACTAAGGAGGAAGATATTGCAGAAACAGACACGCGCGAACCCCAGTGATCACTGACTTTCCGTTCATAAACTTATTCCCACTATATTAGTTTTATTGAGAAGCGCACCCAAAGAGGTCCCCGATTGGCCTAAGAGCGCAATTTTTCCCTATGTGAGGACTCTACGAACCACTATATTTGTTACTTTTCATCATTTGACGAGAAACTACTTAGGTCATAGAACTGACCCATTTATGTTGAACTTATATATATTGTGACGTTGCGTCACAAGGGAGATAATGGAAAAGCCCGCGTGACCACGCTCGGGCTCGGTCTCCGCCACGCACCTTGTTCGGAAAAATTCACATGTTAATTTTAAGGTATTTTTATTGTATAGAAGCCGCGACACTATCCCTCCCGTCCTTCCCGCACCCCTTATCGCGATCGCGGCACGACCACGCGGACTGTCGACTGGGGCCACGTCGGCCTGGCCGTCGTCTCCGAGAACTAGCAACGCCATTTCCCGACGACGCGGACAGTGGATTGGCCGTCCGAGGGCACCCCGCTGCCATCTCCCGAGTCTCCGGCCTACCGCGCGCGTCAAGATGCAGCTCTCGCGCGGTATGGCTGGCGAGCGCAGTATCGACCGGGGCGCTCCGCGACTCGTGAGGGGAAGGATTCATCAGGGCGATCGACCAAAAGGGCGAGCCACGAGGATCGAGACGAAAATCAATAGGAGGTCCGTCGTCTAGAACGGGATTGGGCGAGAGAAGGAAGCCAGCCGGTGTGGACCGACACTTAGTCCTGGAGCATGGTCGAGCGAGGTATACGAGAAAAGCGAACAGGAAAAATCTCCGCGAGCACTTGAGCAACCGAGCCGAGGAACAGAAAGGATTGACGGAAAGATCGAGGAAGACTTCCGAACTAAACTGAAAGTTCTCTCCTTCTTTTTCTCTTTCGCAAGAGCGGCTACAGAAAGCCGCTGAAATTCGTTCGGGAAATTGTGTCGCACGGGCGACCGTTACAAATTCGTTTCCTTCACCCCTCCCCCGTCATCCCTGATCGTCGTCCCTCTTCCGTGCGCGTCGCCTCCATAAAGTGTATAAAGTAGATTAATGAGTGATAAAGTCAGTGCGAGTCACTTTGAGCAATTGGTTCGCGTGAAATAATTGTAAAGTCATTCCGAAATAAGTGTAAAAAGGTGTCCGTGGCGGATCCCCGGTGTCCCTCGTGAAAAATCCCCTCGCGCGCGCGTAGCCGCGGCCGCCTCGTGTAGCACGACCGTCGGCCGAGTCGGGTAACATTGTCCGCTGGAATACATCGCGGCGCGATAAAATAGCGCGAGTAGAGTGTCGAGATTTTCAGCTTTGGTGCCGTACTGGTGCCTCTGAGTAACTTAAAATAACGTTTCAAATAGTCGTGGTCCAAGTCAAGTGGCCATTGTGTTCGAGTACCCCGTCCGTCCCCAGATACCCTGAGACGTCCCCATTTTGATTTGTATAGAGTCTCTCGCTTCCCGACCGATTGTTTGCTTTCCTTTTTTTTGTTGGTATTTCGAGAGTGAGTACGCGTTAAGCGCGTTGCCCGAGAAAGGCTGGCGCCCAAAATAAATTTACAGAATTTATAAAGCACAACTATTTCCAACGGGTAGAGACATTGAGTAGGGACTTCGCGGATCCAGTAACCCGTTCCATTCGAGTCACCATTATTATTATTATTGCGAAACATTTTTATTATATCGAGTCTTCCGTTATTGATTTTTGTAATTTATTCCCTAACTCCATTTTTTTATTGTATCGAGATTTCATTTCTTTATTGGTGTAAAATAAATATATTTGAATTTTTTTTTTTTGGTGTTCACCCATCAGTAATTTTCCCATTCCCCCTCCCGCCGCCTACGCTAACACGCGATACCCGTCATACAAATGGCGCCCAACAGCGGGCCACGGCCTCAGAATAATCAAGATAAAGATCGAATTATCGTTGATTGCCGTGGAAAAGAATCTCCTCCTTGAGAAGAGTCTCAGTGAGCTAGCCCCTCCCTTACCCTTCCCCCGTCCGTCCCGCACACAATCCCCGCGTCTGCAGTTCCCCTTCCGTCCCTCAGACAATCGCCGCGAGTGTAGTACCCCTTCCCCCTTCCGTCCCTCAGACAATTCCCGCGTCTGTAGTAGTTCCCGTTGCGTTGAGATATATTAGTTTGGGCAAAAACTTCGAGTCGACCCTCCAGTGCCGGATCGACTCTGGCAGGGGGGTTTGTAACGTTGCGTTACGATATAAAGACTATCCGAGAAAGGTGAGGTAAGCGGGCTGGCGTAGCTCAGTTGGTCAGAGCAGTGGACCGGCAATCGAAAGGTCCCGGGTTCGAATCCCGGCCCAGAAGCGCACCGCATTTTTTTCGGATAGTTCTCCTCAGTTTTTTCGGGGGATTACAATATATATGTTCTTTTTCCTTTTCGGTAATTTTTTATTTTTTTCCCCATATTTTTGTACGTTATGTTGGTAAATACCTGTGTACGAGTGGTAAAAGATAGCAAACCTTTGATACTATTTGTTTGTAAAATCCCCGTTCGAGGGTGTATCTCCTAACAATGGCATAAGGGTAGTAGATAAAATATGGTCGTGTTGTGTACCAGGGGCCGCGGTGAAGGGAGGAAATACCTGTAAGTAATTGTTCTGAATGTCCAATGTAAGACACTTTTTATACTCGCATATGCCTTGACACGACCATGGCTCAACGTGCGGGCACAAAGAAAGGCCAACTGTAAAAGGCTTGCAAACGCTCAGCAACGGCTAAGCGGCAGCAGCAGATGAGTCCACGGTCGCGGGTAGGCAGTTGCATACTCTTTGCATTGTCTAATTAACTCTACTCGCATTTTACATGTAATCGGGCACGCGAGATTATTCGAATCACGCGCCACCAAATACGTAAAGGGCCCACCAGCGGCGCCTACTCGCACGATCGCTACAGCGCCGGACGCAGAGAGTGCGCGAAGTCGCGCGCCCTACCTCCAATTTTCGCGAGGAACGTTCGCGGACGGGAGAAGAGAGAAGACGCGCTAAGGATAGGCGAGAGCAACGATCGTTAGGCCGGATCGATACGCCAATTTAGGGAGGGACGCGAGATTGTCAAAGGAAGAGACTAGCACGCAATAATATTGTAATTAGGAGCGCAGAAGTTAACGCATTAGAGTTTTAAGAACGAGCAGCGCCCAAGCGAATTTATTCAACCCCGAACCACACAGAAACTACGAGAACGCGCGATTCTACGCCGTCCGATCCAAGGGGCCCGGGAGACTGTGGGCGAACTTCGAGGGAGACCGGTAAGTTTGGAAGTCTAGTCAAAGAAATATTGTTATTGTGCCTGCATGTGAGCCTTGGTGGCGGTCCCTGGGTCTCCAGGCCGCATCTATAAGCTGCAAGAAAAGATGTGGCTTTCTTTCCCGAGCCGAACCCGAATCTTGAGTGCCGAAGCCAGCGAACACGTATATTGGGAAACGGCGAATCCGCCGTGAATTAGTAGAAGGGAAGATAAGAAAAAGAATCCTCGGGAATTTGGATGCTACAATATATATATATATATATATATATATATATATATATAGGAACGAACCTACGGAACGAACCTACTTAGCGGAATTTTTTAATTCGCAATAGCTTTTAAATAGGAAGCAATAGAATTCTGGAATTCTAGGCCAATTAGAATCGCCGTTACGTACACGTTGGGAGACGCCTCAGTGCCGGGTTATCAAGGCACCGATTCTAAACATTTGAAAAAGTGGCAGAGCGCAGACGGAATTGCGTATCGCGAACGCAAAAGTTCTTTTGTTTGAACCGAAGTTTGCTGTCCTTCCCTATCAAATGATGAAGCAACGAGAGATCAGCGTTTCACATGTGCAATGAATTATGCTGCGACGTCCAGTTCTTTCATGACAACAATATTTTTATCCAAATATAAGTAGATTTTAGGTTCTTGGATAATTCGAATAGGATAGATAAGTCATATGATGTAACGCTCGGGCCGCGCGATTTATTTGATGAACTGCCACCGTCGATTAAACCTTCGTGAACGATTTAAAAAAAACGCATCTAGAAATGTAGAATGCGCATTGCTCAGATTTAAATGTTTCAGAGAGTTGAAAATAATTACTCCACAAAATAGGAGAGAAAGGTTTTGCTGATCGCAACGCAAATTAAAAATGCACAAAAGATACTTAGAAAAAAGTTGGTTGCTAACGGATAAGGGAAAAAAGGAATTGAAAAAGACTCGGAAGTTAAATGGAATACCCTCTGCGATCACAGATTAATGCGCAAAAGATTGGTTTCATTTCGTTTCGTAACCTAGTGCAATAGTAGCTGATCGGAAACGCTCCTCTAAGCTTTGAGTGGCGTATATTTTAAAAATTACTCAAAGGAAACCAATCCGACCACTCTAAACATGATTCCAATAAACAAACGTGAAACATTATTTGTATAAATGGTCTGGCATATTGGATTCGTCTCGATGCTGGAAAAAAATTATTGTATGCGTATTTATCAAACTTAAAGAAAAATTAAAGTCGGAACTCTTGCAAATCTCCGTTTGGACCAATTTTTTTTACAGTTGGGAATAAATACAAGTGCGAATGCAAGTGGTCTCGTTGTGGAACAATTTCTAGAATCAGAAAACATTGAGCAAGACATTGGTTTCATTTCTTTTCATAGTCCACTGCAGCAATAGTAGATCTGAACATATATTCTCGATATCGAGGGAGATGAAATTTGAGAATCATGCATAGGAAACGAATCCAAACAATGTAAACCTTTTGAGGTTGACGACGAGTCTTGATCCGATAAAGAAAAACGGTTGAAACAGGCGCATTTATCAACGTCGAATCTCAAGTGAATTTCTGTTCGAATCGACGACTTTTAAATCGGGAAACGAATCCGCGTATGCATGCAAGTGTTTCTGATGCGAAATAATACCTGCAAACTGAAAATGCCGCGCCGAGCATCGGACTCCTTCACGTTCATAGTCCACAGCAGCAGTAGCAGTCCTCAACGGCTATTTTCGCGCTGAGAGTGAAACATTTCAAAAAATCATCCACTGGGAACGAATCCGAACAGTCTCAAGGTTATTTCGATAATAAAACACAAAACAGAATTTCAATGCACCGTTTTACATATTCGATACGTCTCGATTCGATAAAAAACAAACGGTTGAAGCAGGCGTATTTATCAACGTCGAATCTAATGTGAATTTTCGTTCGAATCGACGACATTTCAATCGGGAAAAGAATCCGAGTCTGCATGCAAGTGTTTCTGTTGTGGAATAATCCCTACAAACTGAGAACGCCGCGCCCAGCACCGGATTCGTTAACCTTCATAGTCCACAACAGCAGCACTAGTCCTCAACGGCTATTTCCGTGCTGAGAGTGGAACATTTTAAAAAATCACCCTCTGGGAACGAATCCGAATAGTGCCAAGGTTATTTCGATAATGACACACAAAACAGAATTTGAATGAACCGTTTATCATATTCGATTCGTCTCGATCCGATAAAAAAACATACAGTTCAAACAGGCGTATTTATCAACATTGAATCTCATGTGAATTTTCGTTCGAATCGACGACTTTTAAATCGGGAAACGAATCCGATTCTGCATGCAAGTGATTCTGTTGTGGAATAATCCCTACAAGCTGAGAATACCGCGCCGAGCATCGGATTCGTTCACGTTCATAGTCAACAGCAGCAGCAGCAGTCCTGAACGGCTATTTTCGTGCCGAGAGTGAAACATTTTTAAAAATCACGTACTGGGAACGATTCCGAACAGTCTTAAGGTTATTTCGATTATGAAACAAAACAGAATTTGAATGGGCCGTTTTCATATTGGATTTATCTCGGTCCGATAAAAAAAAGGTTGAAACAGGCGTATTTATCAACGTCGAATCTCATGTGAATTTCTGTTCGAATCGACGACTTTTAAATTGGGAAACGAATCCGCGTATGCATGCAAGTGTTGCGATTGTGGAATAATCCCTACAAACTGAGAATGCCGCGCCGAGCATCGGATTCGTTCACGGTCATAGTCCACAGCAGCAGTAGTAGCCCTCAACAGCTATTTTCGTACCGAGAGTGAAACATTTTAAAAATCACCTACTGCGAACGATTCCGAACAGTCTTAAGGGTATTTCGATTATGAAATAAAACAGAATTTTAATGGACAGTTTTCATATTGGATTTATCTCGGTCCAATAAAAAAAAGGTTGAAACAGGCGTATTTATCAACGTCGAATCTCATGTGAATTTCTGTTCGAATCGACGACTTTTACATCGGGAAACAATTCCGCGTATGCATGCAAGTGTTTCTATTGTGGAATAATCCCTACAAACTGAGAACGCTGCGTCGAGCATCGGATTCGTTCACGTTCATAATCCACAGGAGCAGTAGTAGTCCTCAACGGCATTTGTTCGTGCCGAGAGTGGAACATTTTAAAAATTCACCCTCTGGGAACGAATCCGAATAGTGCCAAGGTTATTTCGATAATGACACACAAAACAGAATTTGAAAGGACCGTTTATCATATTGGATTCGTCTCGATCCGATAAAAAAACATACAGTTCAAACAGGCGTATTTATCAACATTGAATCTCATGTGAATTTTCGTTCGAATCGACGACTTTTAAATCGGGAAACGAATCCGATTCTGCATGCAAGTGATTCTGTTGTGGAATAATCCCTACAAGCTGAGAATACCGCGCCGAGCATCGGATTCGTTCACGTTCATAGTCCACAGCAGCAGTAGTAGTCCTCAACGACTATTTTCGTGCCGAGAGTGAAACATTTTTAAAAATCACGTACTGGCAACGATTCCGAACAGTCTTAAGGTTATTTCGATTATGAAACAAAACAGAATTTGAATGGGCCGTTTTCATATTGGATTGATCTCGGTCCGATAAAAAAAAGGTTGAAACAGGCGTATTTATCAACGTCGAATCTCATGTGAATTTCTGTTTGAATCGACGACTTTTAAATTGGGAAACGAATCCGCGTATGCATGCAAGTTTTGCGATTGTGGAATAATCCCTACAAACTGAGAATGCCGCGCCGAGCATCGGATTCGTTCACGGTCATAGTCCACAGCAGCAGTAGTAGCCCTCAACAGCTATTTTCGTGCCGAGAGTGAAACATTTTAAAAATCACCTACTGCGAACGATTCCGAACAGTCTTAAGGGTATTTCGATTATGAAATAAAACAAAATTTGAATGGACAGTTTTCATATTGGATTTATCTCGGTCCGATAAAAAAAAGGTTGAAACAGGCGTATTTATCAACGTCGAATCTCATGTGAATTTCTGTTCGAATCGACGACTTTTACATCGGGAAACAATTCCGCGAATGCATGCAAGTGTTTCTATTGTGGAATAATCCCTACAAACTGAGAACGCCGCGTCGAGCATCGGATTCGTTCACGTTCATAATCCACAGGAGCAGTAGTAGTCCTCAACGGCATTTTTTCATGCCGAGGGTGAAACATTTTTAAAAATCACCTTCTGGGAACGAATCCGAACAGTCTCAAGGTTATTTCGATAATGAAACATAAAACAGAATTTGAATGGACCGGTTTTCATATTGGATTCGTCTCGATCCGATAAAAAATATACAATTGAAACAGTCGTATTTATCAACGTCGAATCTCATGTGAATTTCTATTCGAATCGACGACTTTTAAATTGGGAAACGAATCTGAGTCTGCATGCAAGTGTTTCTGATGTGGAATAATCCCTACAAAATGAGATTGCTGCGCCGAGCATCGGATTCGTTCACGTTCATAGTCCACAGCAGCAGTAGTAGTCCTCAACGGCTTTCTTTCGTGCCGAGAGTGAAACATTTTCAAAAATCACCTTCTGGGAACGAATCCGAACAGTCTCAAGGTTATTTCGATAATGAAACACAAAACAGAATTTGAATGGACCGGTTATCATACTCGATTCGACTCGATCCGATAAAAAAACATACAGTTCAAACAGGCGTATTTATCGACGTCGAACCTCCTGTGAATTTTCGCTCGAATCGACGACTTCGGGCGAAGTCGTCGATTGGAGTTTCGACGAATCGGGAAACGAATCCGAGTCTGCATGCAAGGGTTCTGCTGTGGAATAATCCTGTTAATGCCTTTTTTTCTCTTTCTGTCCTTCCCTTTACACCGCCGTGCGTCACTATTGCACTCCGTTTCACTCTAGACTGTCCCGGTGCTCGAGACGCGACCGCGTGTGCTCGGCTCCCTCTTCTCGTAATCGTGGCGGGATTCGGAGCGGGAAGTAACGCCCCTCCGTTTGCATATGAACGCGTAACAAAATGCTTTATTGAAGGTACCGTAAATTTATTCTAACACGAGTAATTAAATAAGGGGGGGGAACAAAGACTAAGTTAGGAATACTGTAAACTAAGGGGTTATAGAAATACTGGTTCTCGCACGTAACCCTCGCGAACCGTACACTCCGACTCAATCGCGTGCGAAGCCCCCGACCGACCGCGTGGCGGGCGACTTCTCTCTTTCTCTCTCTCTTTTCGCTCTCCTTCTACGTGCGTTCGCTACGACTCCTCGTGCTCCACTAGACTACTCCGTTTCCGCCGAGACTGCTCGACGCCGCAGTCTCGCGCGCGCACGCCCGTCGCTACCCGGGAGCTACGGCTCCTCGCCGCCCAGACATCCTGCGCCCTCATCGCCGCGGGATTTATAATTGAAGCCGGTGTCGTTAACATTCGGCCATCCTTCTGCCGCTCGTCCTCGAGCGTTGAACTGCCCCTCGCCTAGACGTAATCCGCCATCCACCGGGGCTGTCGTCGCAGCCGCCGCCTTGACCGAATGGCGCCCTCGTCGCTGGGCCCTGAAGACTCTCGGCGGCTCGACTCGCCGCGGTCTTCCCCCGCGAGTTCTTCCGTCGTCCCAGTGGCTGCTACCGGGTTGATGACGTCCCTCGGCCCTGCCACATCTTCCGGACGATCCCCATCGTCGCTGCTGATCGACGCCTCCTCGTCGGACTCCGGGTCCTCCGGCGTCCAGCGCTTCAATTGGCTCGCATGCGCCGTGGACGCGTAGCGCCGCCCTCGCTCGTCGTCGCCCATGGCGCACACCCTGTAGGTGTCCGCTGGCAAGCGTTCGGTGATGATCAGAGGGCCTCGATAGCGCGGTTGCAGCTTCGTGGATTCTCATGTCGCCACGATTGCCGCCTTCGCAAAGACGAGGTCGCCCACGTTAAAGATGACGTCGTGCAACCGTCCGCTGTCGTACCTCGCCTTCATCGCCGCCTGTTGTCGCTCCAGCCGCTGCCTCGCCTCCTCTCGTAGCCCGGTGGGCTCGCTGTATTGGTCGACACCACGATGTGTCACTTGCCGCAGCGGGCCCTCCTCCCGCTGAGGCACGTACCCCAAGAGCAGCTCGAAAGGGCTCTTTCGGGGGCTGGAGTTGTGCATCTCGTTCAGGTCACTCTGCATTCGACGTAGACTCCGATCCCACGTCCGGCCGTCATCGTTGACCAGGCTGCTCCGGATGGCGGGGAGAATGGTCGCATTGCAGCGCTCTACTAGGCCATTGCCTTGCGGGTGTCTCGGGGAATTCACGGTGTGCCGTATACCGTACTTCCTGCAGAACTCCTCGAACCGACGGGAAGTGAACCCCGTTCCCCTGTCGGAGATGATACGGGTGCGTGCCCCATACTCGTCCACGAAATCCTCTAGATGTTTCAGCACAGACCTCGTGCTCGTATCCCGAACTGCCCTCATGATGACGTACCTCGTCAGCGTGTCTGCAATCACAAAAACGAATTTGTTCCCTCGGCCGCTGGTGACGAACGGGCCCAAATGGTCCATATGGATCACGCCAAATGGACGCTGGCCTGGCGAAATCGGGTGCAGCTCCCCCGGTTGTCGGCCGCCGCGAGGCTTAAATGCCAGGCACGATGTGCAGGCCCCGACATGCCGTCGAACGTACGCCTTCATTCGCGGGAAGTGATAGTGTTCCCGTAGCCTGGCCACGACTCGATCGACCCCCTGGTGGCTTTTCAGGTCGTGAAAGCGCACTACCAGGCCCTTCCGCATCGCCCGCCGAACCACGTACCGGTCCTTCCCCTCGTGCGTTCGATACAGAATTCCTGCCTCCAGCGAGTACCCTTCCACTTGACGACGCTCATCCGCCGTGCGCTCGTCTTCTCGCCTCTCCAAGATGGTCCTCTTTCGGGCTAATTCGGGGTCGCTATATTGGTACATTCGTACCAGGTCGTGGTCGTTGTTGACAGTCAGCACTGCCGTTGGATCGGCTGCTTCCGAAGTCCCCACAGGCGCCCGACTGAGGGCGTCCACGTGCGCCATCTTGGAGCCCGGACGATCCACAATTTTGTAATCGTACTCGCTCAGGGTGTGGTTCCAACGGATGACTTGCGGATTCAAAGTGCGTTGCGTACTTAGGTAGACCAACGCGTTACAGTCGGTGACGACCGTGAACGGCAGGTTTGCCAGCATGGGGCGCAGCCTTGACACCGCCCACACCACCGCCAGCAATTCCAGTTTGCTACTGTGGTAGGCCCTCTCCGGTTCGCTCGTTCGTCGGCTGATGGCGTAGACGAGCCGCAGCCGGCCGCCCGCGTCGCGCTGCAGCAGCATCGCCGCCAGACCTTCCGCGCTGGCGTCGGTGTGGAGTTCCGTCTGCGCTGTCGGGTCATACGTTTGGAGCACCGGTTGTGCCAGCAACCGGCCCTTCAGGGCATCGAATGCCTGTTGTTGTTCTGCCGCCCATTCGTACGCCGTCCCCTGCCTCAGCAGGCGCGTCAGCGGCTCGGCCAGGTGGGCGAACTTCGGAACAAAGCGCCTAAAGTACCCCGTCAGTCGTAGGTACCGCCGTACCTCGTGCGCGTTCCGCGGCACCGGAGTCACGTACTGCTTCCAGTTTGGCTCCACCCGGCTCAATTCCCTTGCCGGAAATCTGATACCCCAAATAGCTCACCTTACGAAACAAAAATTTACATTTCTCTAATTTAATTGTCAAGCCAGCACCTCTCAACGCCACGAAGACTTTCTTCAATTTTCCTTTCATGGTGGGCCAGTCCTTTCCCGGAATTAGTATGTCGTCGAGGTAGTACAGGACTACCTCGTCGCGAAGGGGCCCCAAGGCTCGATGCATCGCCTTCGAAAAGAAGGCTGGCCCATTCATGAGGCCAAACACCATGCGGGTGAACTCCGCGGTCTCGTCTGGTGTGATAATCGCAGTCTTCGCCCTGGAGTCAGCATTCAGAGGGATCTGTAAATAACCATGCGCAAGATCGAGGACAATAAACAGCGAACTGTCGCGAATTTTTGTCAGGTGTTCGTCGATACTTGGCAGGGGAAAATGCACCCGCTCTGTCTGCTGATTTAGCCTACGAAAGTCAACGCACAGTGTCGATTCACCGTTCTTTTTTTTCACGAGCAAAACCGGGCTTGCATAAGGCGACTCGGTTTCAGTAACGATCCCCGCTTCTCTCCAGTCATCTAATATTTTTTTGATTTCGCGCCTTTCCCCTTCGGTCGCCCGATAGGGTTTCGCGCTTACAGGGCCGGCGCCCTCCTTCAATCGAATGTCCATGGTCGTCGCGGTGGCGCACCCCAAATCATGAAGACCGGTCGACACACAGTCCCGAAATAGGTTAATCGTGTCGCAGAGGTCCTCGACCACCTCTCTCGGCTGCTCCGGGCCGACGCACAAATCAACTATTTGTAGCGGGGCCACGTTTATTCTGGACCGCGGTAGTACCGGCACGCGCGAGATTTCACCTCGTACGATACTCCTATCCGTCGCACCTATTGTCCGTTCGGAGGTTCCCGAATTTACCACTGGTAATGCGTACTCACCGTGCCGATCCGTCACTCCCAGGAACTCAATTGAGTGTGGTGGAATCACTGCCGCTTGCGGTACGGCCAGTCCTGTGATATTTTCCCTGTCCACGCGTGGTAATACCTCGGCGTACTCGAACGTTAGGGTGTCGCCCACCTTGTGGTAGTTCACTCTCGGGTGATCGGTGTAGGTCCTCCCTACAATAACGTCTACCGGCTGCGCGTCGTCAGGCACCACTCGGAATCCTACACCGGGAATCTCGACGCCGTCGATGGCGATGGTCGCGCGGACGATTCCTGGACTGGACACGACGAAGCTGGGCGGCCCAAATCCCTTGAGCACCAGCGGAGCCTCCTCCATCTGATAGTGCCCTTTTAATGCAGTTGTCGCGAGCATGGTGCACTCCGAACTTCCGGGGTCGACAAATACTGTCAGCTCCTTTCCGCCGACCAAGGCCTTTTTTAAATACTTCGTTGCCGCAGCGACGTGCGCCTTACCGATGGCATGCACCGTCGCGGCCACAGTCTCCGTGCAGCGTCGGCTTATGTGACCAGCCTTTCCACACTTATAACAACGAAACTCTTTACGAGTCTCCGGGCAATCTCGCGCAAGGTGTCCCCCTTTATTGCAGTTGAAACACTTACGACTATACTCCGGCATGCCCCTCGCCGTGCTCGTCGACCGGGGTTCCTCTCGTCTCGTTCCTGCAACGCCTTGGCTGGATCGCCTCTCCGCTGACTCGGGCTCCGGTGGCTGCCGCGGCCTTGGAGACGACGTCTCTCGTGCGTTCCGGACTCGATCCGCTCTTTCGTTGAGAAGCTTCTCATAATACTTTAAATCATGAAGGAGGTCGTTCAGATCGTATTGCGGGGCAGGCATGACAATACTCGCGAGCTCCTTTGACCACACGCCAATGAGTATTTCCGCCTTGGTCTCACGGAACGTTAAGTTCAACTCGGAGCACATCCGCGCTTTTGCATGGAAATACGTCGTGATCGGCTCCAACTTTCCCTGCGACCGGGCCTTCATCCGAGCCCAACGAACGGCTACATCGTCGCGCACCATAAAGGTTTCACAAAACGCTTCGCGAAATAGCGACCACGACGTCAGTTCTCGAGATTGGGTCCGGTACCAATCTCGGGCACCGTCCCGGAGATGCATGCGCGCTGACTCTAGGAGGTATTCCTCCGGCCACTGATGCAGCTCGTGCATTCGTTCTAAGTTCTCTATCCATTCCCTTGCACGCGCACTGTCATCCACTCCGGTGAACTCTGTGATATTTTTTGACAAGTCCGGTATCGCGTGAAACATGGGGATTCGGGGAGCGGCCGTTGCCGGCGCTGGCATCGCAGCCGGGCGACTTCCGGCCAGGCTGGCCAACAGCTGCACCAAAAGTTCGTCTTTATCGCCCTCGGAAAGCAATCTTCGAAAGGCCGCCGTCAGGTCGGCGCTCGAATGCTCGACCGACGACGATTGTCGTGGAGGGGGGTCGCGCGGGACACTCGTCGCACTCGATTCGGCGGTCGGCTCTGGATTTTCGGACAGCCCTCTCAGCGCCTGCGCCCACTCGCGTCGCCCGATTGCACGGGCAATGGCGGCTCGGACGACGGAATAACGTCTCCCGTCGGCGCGACCAACGCGCCGCCATCTCGCTCCGAATCGCGACTGCGTCCCGGCACTCGCGAACTCGACTCCGCACCTCGACCACGACCTCTTCCCAAGGTTCGATCTAATCTTATGGCACCCAATCGTTCGCCTACGAAGCGTTCAAACTCGCTTTCACGCACCATTCGCCCGTGTGCACTTCGCGGCACCACTATGTCCGTTGATTTCACGGGCGATTTTGTTTTCGGAGTAACCGACCGTGAGCGCATTCGGAGTATATCCCACTTCTGACGTGATAATGCCTTTTTTTCTCTTTTTGTCCTTCCCTTTACACCACCGTGCGTCACTATTGCACTCCGTTTCACTCTAGACTGTCCCGGTGCTCGAGACGCGACCGCGTGCGCTCGGCTCCCTCTTCTCGTAACCGTGGCGGGATTCGGAGCGGGAAATAACGCCCCTCCGTTTGCATATGAACGCGTAACAAAATGCTTTATTGAAGGTACCGTAAATTTATTCTAACATGAGTAATTAAATAAGGGGGGGGGGGAACAAAGACTCAGTTAGGAATACTGTAAACTAAGGGGTTATAGAAATACTGGTTCTCGCACGTAACCCTCGCGAACGGCACACTCCGACTCAATCGCGTGCGAAGCCCCCGACCGACCGCGTGGCGGGCGACTTCTCTCTTTCTCTCTCTCTTTTCGCTCTCCTTCTACGTGCGTTCGCTACGACTCCTCGTGCTCCACTAGACTACTCCGTTTCCGCCGAGACTGCTTGACGCCGCAGTCTCGCGCGCGCGCGCCCGTCGCTACACGGGAGCTACGGCTCCTCGCCACCCATACATCCTGCGCCCACATCGCCGCGGGATTTATAATTGAAGCCGGTGTCGTTAACAATCCCTACAAACTGAGAATGCTGCGCCGAGCATCGGATTCGTTCACGTTCATAGTCCACAGCAGCAGTAGTAGTCGTCAACGGCTATTTTCGTGCCGAGGGTGAAAGATTTTTAAAAATCACCTTCTGGGAACGAATCCGAACGGTGTCGATGGTATTTCGATAATGACATACAAAACAGAATTTAAATGGACCGTTTTTCATATTGGATTCGTCTCGATCTGATAAAAAAACATACAGTTCGAACAGGCGTATTTATCGACGTCGAATCTCATGTGAATTTTCGCTCGAATCGACGACTTTTCAATCGGGAAACGAATCCCAGTCTCCATGCAAGTATTTCTGTTGTGGACTAATCCCTACAAACTGAAAACGCCGGGCCGAGCATCGGATTCGTTCACGTTCATAGTCCACAGCAGTAGTAGTAGTCCTCAACGGCTATTTCCGTGCCGAGGGTGAAACATTTTTAAAAAACACGCTCTGGGAATGAATCCGAACAGTGTCGAGGTTATTTCGATAATGACACACAAAACAGAATTTGAATGGACCGTTTTTCATATTGGATTCGTCTCGATCCGATAAAAGAACATACAGTTCAAACAGGTGTATTTATCAACGGTGAATCTCGTGTTAATTTTCGTTCGAATCGGCGACTTTTAAATCGGGAAACGAATCCGAGTCTGCATGCAAGTGTTTCTGTTGTGGAATAATCCCTACAAGCTGAGAATGCCGCGCCGAGGATCGGATTCGTTCAGGATCATATTCCACAGCAGCAGTAGTAGTCTTCAACGGCTATTTTGGTGGCGAGTGTGAAACATTTTCAAAAATCACCTACTGGGAACGATTCCGAACAGTCTTAAGATTATTTCGATTATGAAACAAAACATAATTTGAATGGACCGTTTTCATATTGGATTCATCTCGGTCCGATAAAAAAAAGGTTGAAACAGGCGTATTTATCAACGTCGAATCACATGTGAATTTGTGTTCGAATCGACAACTTTTAAATCGGGAAACGAATCCGTGTATGCATGCAAGTATTTCCATTGTGGAATAATCCCTACAAACTGAGAGTGCCGCGCCGAGTATCGGATTCGTTCACAGCAGCGGTAGTAGTCTTCAACTGCTATTTTGGTGCCGAGAGTGAAACATTTAAAAATTCACCTACTGGGAACGATTCCGACCAGTCTTAAGGCTATTTCGATTATGAAACAAAACAGAATTTGAATGGACATTTTTCATATTGGATTCATCTCGGTCCGATAAAAAAAAGGTTGAAACAGGCGTATTTATCAACGCCGAACCTCATGTGAATTTCTGTTCGAATCGACGACTTATAAATCGGGAAACGAATCCGCCTATGCATGCAAGTGTTTCTATTGTGGAATAATCCCTACAAACTGAGAACGCCGCGTCGAGCTTCGGATTCGTTCACGTTCATAATCCACAGCAGCAGTAGTAGTCCTCAACGGCTATTTCCGTGCCGAGGGTGAAACATATTTAAAAATCACCTTCTGCGATTGAATCCGAACAGTGTCACGGTTATTTCGATACTGACATACAAAACACAATTTGAATGGACCGTTTTTCATATTGGATTTGTCTCGATGCGATAAAAAAACATACAATTCAAACAGGCGTATTTATCGACGACGAATCTCATGTGAATTTTCGGTCGAATCGACGACTTTTCAATCGGGAAACGAATCTTAGTCTGCATGCAAGTGTGTCTGTCGTGGAATAATCCCGGAAAACTGAGAACGCCGTGCCGAGCATCGGATTCGTTGTCGTTCATAGTCCACAGCAGCAGTAGTAGTCCTCAACGGCTATTTTCGTGCCGAATGTGAAAGATTTTTAAAAATCTCCTTCTGGGAACGAATTCGAACGATGTCGATGTTAGTTCGATAATGACACACAAAACAGAGTTTGAATGGACCGTTTTTCATATTGGATTCGTCTCGATCGCATAAACAAACATACAGTTCGAACAGGCGTATTTATCGACGTCGAATCTCATGTGAATTTTCGCTCGAATCGACGACTTTTCAATCGGGAAACGAATCCGAGTCTGCATGCAAGTGTTTCTGTTGTGGAATAACCCCGACAAGCTGAGAATGCCGCGCCGAGCATCGGATTCGATCACGTTCATGGTCCACAGCAGCAGTAGTAGTCCTCAACGGCTTTCTTTCGTGCCGAGAGTGAAACATTTTCAAAAATGCCTACTGGGAACGATTCCAAACAGTCTTAAGGTTATTTCGATTATGAAACAAAACAGAATTTGAATGGACCGTTTCCATATTGGATTCATCTCGGTCCGATAAAAAAAAGGTTGAAACGGGCGTATTTATCAACGTCGAATAGCATGTGAATTTCTGTTCGAATCGACGACTTTTAAATCGGGAACCGAATCCGCGTATGCATGCAAGTGTTTCTATTGTGGATTAATCCCTTCAAACTGAGAACGCCGCGTCGAGCATCGGATTCGTTCACGTTCATAGTCCACAGCAGCAGTAGTAGTCCTCAACGGCTTTCTTTCGTGCCGAGAGTGAAACATTTTCAAAAATCACCTACTGGGAACGATTCCTAACAGCCTTAAGGTTATTTCGATTATGAAACAAAACAGAATTTGAATGGACCGTTTCCATATTGGATTCATCTCGGTCCGATAAAAAAAAGGTTGAAACAGTTATCAACGTCGAATCGCATGTGAATTTCTGTTCGAATCGACGACTTTTAAATCGGGAAACGAATCCGCGTATGCATGCAAGTGTTTCTACTGTGGATTAATCCCTTCACACTGAGAACGCCACGTCGAGCACCGGATTCGTTCACGTTCATAATCCACAGCAGCAGTAGTAGTCCTCAGCGGCTTTTTTTTCGTGCCGAAGGTGAAACATTTTTAAAAATCACCTTGTGGGAACGAATCCGAACAGTCTCAAGGTAATTTCGACAACGAAACACAAAACAGAATTTGAATGGACCGGTTATCATACTGGATTCGACTCGATCCGATAAAAAAACGTACAGTTCAAACAGGCGTATTTATCGACGTCGAATCTCATGTGAATTTCGCTCGAATCGACGACTTTTAAATCGGGAAACGAATCCGAGTCTGCATGCAAGTGGTTCTGCTGTGGAATAATCCCTACAAACTGCGAATGCTGCGCCGAGTATCGGATTCGTTCACGTTCATAGTCCACAGCAGCAGTAGTAGTCCTCAACGGCTACTGTCGTGGCGAGGGTGAAAGATTTTTAAAAATCACCTTCTGGGAACAAATTCGAACGGTGTCGATGTTATTTCGATAATGACACACAAGACAGTATTTGAAAGGACCGTTTTGCATATTGGATTCGTCTCGATCCGATAAAAAAACATCCAGTTCGAACAGGCGTATTTATCGACGTCGAATCACATGTGAATTTTCGCTCGAATCGACGATTTTTCAATCGAGAAACGAATCCGAGTCTGCATGCAAGTATTTCTGTTATGGAATAATCCCTACAAACTGAAAACGCCGCGCCGAGCATCGGATTCATTCACGTTCATAGTCTACAGTAGCAGTAGTAGTCCTCAACGGCTATTTCCGTGCCGAGGGTGAAACATTTTTAAAAATCATCCTCTGGGATTGAATCCGAACAGTGTCAAGGTTATTTCGATAATGACAAACAAAACAGAATTTGAATGGACCGTTTTCATATTGGATTCATCTCCGTCCGATAAAAAAAAACGGTTGAAACAGGCGAATTTATCAACGTCGAATCACATGTGAATTTGTGTTCGGATCGACAACTTTTAAATCGGGAAACGAATCCGTGTATGCATGCAAGTGTTTCTATTGTGGAATAATCCCTACAAACTGAGAACGCCGCGTCGAGCTTCGGATTTGTTCACGTTCATAATCCACAGCAGCAGTAGTAGTCCTCAACGACTATTTCCGTGCCGAGAGTGAAACATATTTAAAAATCACCTTCTGCGATTGAATCCGAACAGTGTCAAGGTTATTTCGATAATGACACACAAAACACAATTTGAATGGACCGTTTTTCATTTTGGATTTGTCTCGATGCGATAAAAAAACATACAGTTCAAACAGGCGTATTTATCGACGTCGAATCTCATGTGAATTTTCGGTCGAATCGACGACTTTTCAATCGGGAATCGAATCTTAGTCTGCATGCAAGTGAGTCTGTCGTGCAATAATCCCGGAAAACTGAAAACGCCGTGCCGAGCATCGGAATCGTTGTCGTTCATAGTCCACAGCAGCAGTAGTAGTCCTCAACGGCTATTTTCGTGCCGAGTGTGAAAGATTTTTAAAAATCACCTTCTGGGAACGAATCCGAACAGTGTCAATGTTATTTCGATAATGACACATAAAACAGAATTTGAATGGACCGTTTTTCATATTGGATTCGTCTCGATCCGATAAAAAAACATACAGTTCAAACTGGCGTATTTATCAACGTTGAATCTCATATGAATTTTCGTGGGAATCGACGACTTTTAAATCAGGAATCGAATCCGAGTCTGCATGACAGTGTTTCTGTTGTGGAATAATCCCTCCAAGCTGAGAATGCCGCGCCGAGCATCGGATTCGTTCACGTTCATAGTCCACAGCAGCAGTAGTAGTCCTCAACGGCTACTGTCGTGCCGAGGGTGAAAGATTTTTAAAAATCACCTTCTGGGAACAAATTCGAACGGTGTCGATGTTATTTCGATAATGACACACAAGACAGTATTTGAAAGGACCGTTTTGCATATTGGATTCGTCTCGATCCGATAAAAAAACATCCAGTTCGAACAGGCGTACTTATCGACGTCGAATCACATGTGAATTTTCGCTCGAATCGACGATTTTTCAATCGAGAAACGAATCCGAGTCTGCATGCAAGTATTTCTGTTGTGGAATAATCCCTACAAACTGAAAACGCCGCGCCGAGCATCGGATTCATTCACGTTCATAGTCTACAGTAGCAGTAGTAGTCCTCAACGGCTATTTCCGTGCCGAGGGTGAAACATATTTAAAAATCACCTTCTGCGATTGAATCCGAACAGTGTCAAGGTTATTTCGATAATGACACACAAAACACAATTTGAATGGACCGTTTTTCATATTGGATTTGTCTCGATGCGATAAAAAAAACATACAGTTCAAACAGGCGTATTTATCGACGTCGAATCTCATGTGAATTTTCGGTCGAATCGACGACTTTTCAATCGGGAATCGAATCTTAGTCTGCATGCAAGTGTGTCTGTCGTGGAATAATCCCGGAAAACTGAAAACGCCGTGCCGAGCATCGGATTCGTTGTCGTTCATAGTCCACAGCAGCAGTAGTAGTCCTCAACGGCTATTTTCGTGCCGAGTGTGAACGATTTTTAAAAATCACCTTCTGGGAACGAATCCGAACAGTGTCAATGTTATTTCGATAATGACACATAAAACAGAATTTGAATGGACCGTTTTTCATATTGGATTCGTCTCGATCCGATAAAAAAACATACAGTTCAAACTGGCGTATTTATCAACGTTGAATCTCATATGAATTTTCGTGGGAATCGACGACTTTTAAATCAGGAATCGAATCCGAGTCTGCATGACAGTGTTTCTGTTGTGGAATAATCCCTCCAAGCTGAGAATGCCGCGCCGAGCATCGGATTCGTTCACGTTCATAGTCCACAGCAGCAGTAGTAGTCCTCAACGGCTACTGTCGTGCCGAGGGTGAAAGATTTTTAAAAATCACCTTCTGGGAACAAATTCGAACGGTGTCGATGTTATTTCGATAATGACACACAAGACAGTATTTGAAAGGACCGTTTTGCATATTGGATTCGTCTCGATCCGATAAAAAAACATCCAGTTCGAACAGGCGTATTTATCGACGTCGAATCACATGTGAATTTTCGCTCGAATCGACGATTTTTCAATCGAGAAACGAATCCGAGTCTGCATGCAAGTATTTCTGTTGTGGAATAATCCCTACAAACTGAAAACGCCGCGCCGAGCATCGGATTCATTCACGTTCATAGTCTACAGTAGCAGTAGTAGTCCTCAACGGCTATTTCCGTGCCGAGGGTGAAACATTTTTAAAAATCATCCTCTGGGATTGAATCCGAACAGTGTCAAGGTTATTTCGATAATGACAAACAAAACAGAATTTGAATGGACCGTTTTCATATTGGATTCATCTCCGTCCGATAAAAAAAACGGTTGAAACAGGCGAATTTATCAACGTCGAATCACATGTGAATTTGTGTTCGAATCGACAACTTTTAAATCGGAAAACGAATCCGTGTATGCATGCAAGTGTTTCTATTGTGGAATAATCCCTACAAACTGAGAACGCCGCGTCGACCTTCGGATTCGTTCACGTTCATAATCCACAGCAGCAGTAGTAGTCCTCAACGGCTATTTCCGTGCCGAGGGTGAAACAGATTTAAAAATCACCTTCTGCGATTGAATCCGAACAGTGTCAAGGTTATTTCGATAATGACACACAAAACACAATTTGAATGGACCGTTTTTCATATTGGATTTATCTCGATGCGATAAAAAAACATACAGTTCAAACAGGCGTATTTATCGACGTCGAATCTCATGTGAATTTTCGGTCGAATCGACGACTTTTCGATCGGGAATCGAATCTTAGTCTGCATGCAAGTGTGTCTGTCGTGGAATAATCCCGGAAAACTGAAAACGCCGTGCCGAGCATCGGATTCGTTGTCGTTCATAGTCCACAGCAGCAGTAGTAGTCCTCAACGGCTATTTTCGTGCCGAGTGTGAAAGATTTTTAAAAATCACCTTCTGGGAACGAATCCGAACAGTTTCAATGTTATTTCGATAATGACACATAAAACAGAATTTGAATGGACCGTTTTTCATATTGGATTCGTCTCGATCCGATAAAAAAACATACAGTTCAAACTGGCGTATTTATCAACGTTGAATCTCATATGAATTTTCGTGGGAATCGACGACTTTTAAATCAGGAATCGAATCCGAGTCTGCATGACAGTGTTTCTGTTGTGGAATAATCCCTCCAAGCTGAGAATGCCGCGCCGAGCATCGGATTCGTTCACGTTCATAGTCCACAGCAGCAGTAGTAGTCCTCAACGGCTACTGTCGTGCCGAGGGTGAAAGATTTTTAAAAATCACCTTCTGGGAACAAATTCGAACGGTGTCGATGTTATTTCGATAATGACACACAAGACAGTATTTGAAAGGACCGTTTTGCATATTGGATTCGTCTCGATCCGATAAAAAAACATCCAGTTCGAACAGGCGTATTTATCGACGTCGAATCACATGTGAATTTTCGCTCGAATCGACGATTTTTCAATCGAGAAACGAATCCGAGTCTGCATGCAAGTATTTCTGTTGTGGAATAATCCCTACAAACTGAAAACGCCGCGCCGAGCATCGGATTCATTCACGTTCATAGTCTACAGTAGCAGTAGTAGTCCTCAACGGCTATTTCCGTGCCGAGGGTGAAACATTTTTAAAAATCATCCTCTGGGATTGAATCCGAACAGTGTCAAGGTTATTTCGATAATGACAAACAAAACAGAATTTGAATGGACCGTTTTCATATTGGATTCATCTCCGTCCGATAAAAAAAACGGTTGAAACAGGCGAATTTATCAACGTCGAATCACATGTGAATTTGTGTTCGAATCGACAACTTTTAAATCGGAAAACGAATCCGTGTATGCATGCAAGTGTTTCTATTGTGGAATAATCCCTACAAACTGAGAACGCCGCGTCGACCTTCGGATTCGTTCACGTTCATAATCCACAGCAGCAGTAGTAGTCCTCAACGGCTATTTCCGTGCCGAGGGTGAAACAGATTTAAAAATCACCTTCTGCGATTGAATCCGAACAGTGTCAAGGTTATTTCGATAATGACACATAAAACACAATTTGAATGGACCGTTTTTCATATTGGATTTGTCTCGATGCGATAAAAAAACATACAGTTCAAACAGGCGTATTTATCGACGTCGAATCTCATGTGAATTTTCGGTCGAATCGACGACTTTTCAATCTGGAAACGAATCTTAGTCTGCATGCAAGTGTGTCTGTCGTGGAATAATCCCGGAAAACTGAAAACGCCGTGCCGAGCATCGGATTCGTTGTCGTTCATAGTCCACAGCAGCAGTAGTAGTCCTCAACGGCTATTTTCGTGCCGAGTGGGAAAGATTTTTAAAAATCTCCTTCTGGGAACGAATTCGAACGGTGTCGATGTTAGTTCGATAATGACACACAAGACAGTATTTGAAAGGACCGTTTTTCATATTGGATTCGTCTCGATCCGATAAAAAAACATGTAGTTCGAACAGGCGTATTTATCGACGTCGAATCACATGTGAATTTTCGCTCGAATCGACGATTTTTCAATCGAGAAACGAATCCGAGTCTGCATGCAAGTATTTCTGTTGTGGAATAATCCCTACAAACTGAAAACGCCGCGCCGAGCATCGGATTCGTTCACGTTCATAGTCTACAGTAGCAGTAGTAGTCCTCAACGGCTATTTCCGTGCCGAGGGTGAAACATATTTAAAAATCACCTTCTGCGATTGAATCCGAACAGTGTCAAGGTTATTTCGATAATGACACACAAAACACAATTTGAATGGACCGTTTTTCATATTGGATTTGTCTCGATGCGATAAAAAAAACATACAGTTCAAACAGGCGTATTTATCGACGTCGAATCTCATGTGAATTTTCGGTCGAATCGACGACTTTTCAATCTGGAAACGAATCTTAGTCTGCATGCAAGTGTGTCTGTCGTGGAATAATCCCGGAAAACTGAAAACGCCGTGCCGAGCATCGGATTCGTTGTCGTTCATAGTCCACAGCAGCAGTAGTAGTCCTCAACGGCTATTTTCGTGCCGAGTGTGAAAGATTTTTAAAAATCTCCTTCTGGGAACGAATTCGAACGGTGTCGATGTTAGTTCGATAATGACACACAAAACAGAATTTGAATGGACCGTTTTTCATATTGGAGTCGTCTCGATCGCATAAACAAACATACAGTTCGAACAGGCGTATTTATCGACGTCGAATCTCATGTGAATTTTCGCTCGAATCGACGACTTTTCAATCGGGAAACGAATCCGAGTCTGCATGTAAGTGTTTCTGTTGTGGAATAACCCCGACAAGCTGAGAATGCCGCGCCGAGCATCGGATTCGATCACGTTCATAGTCCACAGCAGCAGTAGTAGTCCTCAACGGCTTTCTTTCGTGCCGAGAGTGAAACATTTTCAAAAATCCCTACTGGGAACGATTCCAAACAGTCTTAAGGTTATTTCGATTATGAAACAAAACAGAATTTGAATGGACCGTTTCCATATTGGATTCATCTCGGTCCGATAAAAAAACGGTTGAAACAGGCGTATTTATCAACGTCGAATCGCATGTGAATTTCTGTTCGAATCGACGACTTTTAAATCGGGAACCGAATCCGCGTATGCATGCAAGTGTTTCTATTGTGGATTAATTCCTTCAAACTGAGAACGCCGCGTCGAGCATCGGATTCGTTCACGTTCATAATCCACAGCAGCAGTAGTAGTCCTTGTCACGTCCTGTGGGGACGTGGGCATATATTTTATCGCGGTTCCCTCTTTTTAGCCTACGCCTAGCGCAATAGCTCGGGATGAGGGTGAAAAAGGGAAAGGTGCATGCAAAGATGGGAGTGACGCAGTGACTCGATTAAGAAATAAATTGATCGATAAAAATAATTAACAATTTGGGATTTATTGAAATTAACCAATTTAGTTAATTCCGTCAACATGAAAATACAGAGAGGAAAATACAGGAAAATACATAATCGGTTTACAGCGGTTGGGTTCGGGCCTCCGCAGACAGGTCGGACCCCTCGGTTGCGCACGCTCCGTGACAATGTTGAAATTACACGTTGATACAAATTTTCACACATGCGAGTTTCACACGTACACACTCAACGAAGACAGTTAAATGATTTCTTACAGTTCGCGGTTTTATGAGGAACAATTTGGAAGTTCAAGTTTCACGTTTTTATGAGGAACAATTTCAAAGTTCAAGTTCCACGTTTTTATGAGGAACAATTTCAAAGTTCAAGTTCCGCGTTTGCTGTCAGGAGATAGATGTTCTACTTATTCCGATGAATGTTGTTGGGAGACTTTGACTCAGCGAGTGATGATGGAACACTCTGTTGGGAGACTAGGTCTGAACGAGTGGTGATGGAACACTGACTTCAAAATTTTTCCATCCTAGCTTGTAGGATATTTTGGATGCTGGGATGGTGGGAGAAGTTTCTCGAAAAGTGCATTTTCGTCATGCGTTAATTTTTCGATTGGTGGAAAGGATGTAGGAAACTTTCGAGTGCATATGATTGGTCGAGTAGGAAGGGGAAATATTTTTGGAGACTATGATTCGTGATCTCCATCTCGATTCTCAGAAACTAGTCCGCGTCTCGTTATCTGGAGCGTTGGAAAAATATAGGGAGGAAAAAGGGCCTAGGTCGCGTCGCCGCGCTTGCCTCAAGATAGGCATTGTTGACTCAGGTGTGAGGCGCATGGGAAATACCAACGTAGTTTTATTGCCGGGTCGACTTTTCGGCATGAAGGATTTTCATTTGGAGAATGTAGATTTTTGTAGAGTAAGGATTTGGATATTTTCGTGTGTCTTCGTGTGTTGTACGTTCTTATGGCTAAGGATTTTATCATCAACTGCGTTTGACGGTTGCGTGTAGATATGTTCATGACCGACTGTGCTCTCGCGTGGGAACTTATGCGCGACGCTCGCTTCTTATCGATATATTTCGTTTCGGCTGTGGTACGCCTAATTCTAAAGAAAATATAAGAACCCGTCGAAAAATGGGAATGCCGTTATCGTGTGTATTGGTTTTCGTAGTTTTCCACGATTTCCATGTGGAATCGGGTAAGCCCGCGTTTTCGCCGGAGTAAAATAAAATAGGAGAGGAAAAAGAAATAGATAGCGCTTTTTCTCGCGACGTTACACCTCCCCCCTTTAGGATTGAGCGCCTCGCTCGATCGTAGTCGTTGGGAGTGGTGATCAAAAGTATAATGGCACGATCGTATGAATTGGCATTGTCACTGATCGACTTCCAATGTGTATCTAATATGACGGTGTGACTTATAGTTATCTTGCGCTTAGGAGGTACGCATGAATTTCATTATCACCTTATAAGAAAGCGTGTGTGTTTCTTTTTTAAAAGGTTTTCGTACGAATTTTTTTTTTTTTTTTTCATTATGTATATAATTTTTTTTTTAATTTCACTGTAAGATGTATATTTACGCGGTTTCTTCTTTCTTTTTCTTTACGAATAGATACTTATTTATTCATTGTAACTTATCTTACTTGACAAGGTTAAAAGAACAATAATGACAATAAAAGTAATTTAAAAAAAAAATGATTGATCATAATGATCGTTTTGTACCTGAATATGTCTTCTCGCGTGAACTCAACAGAAGGAGCGCGATTTGGAGGATTTTGGACTAGTGGAGATGTTAAGGTGGACATCATGTGTTGACGCATTGGTCTTGCTATGACTTCCTTGGTTCGGCTGAACGGGCCGTCACGAGTTTATAAAGTTCTTGACCAATCTCTGCATCTGTTGAGGTTTTCTTCTTGCACCTGCATCGACGAGGTAGATCGGTCAGCCACACACAGTGTGTTTGGCTGTATGCGTGGATCACCGTATCCACGAGGAGCTTGATTGGTCGCATGATGGGTAACATTCGGGTGAGACCAGCGCTTGCTGTACCGAATTGAATGAATTTTTCCCAGGTGCGATTCCAGATGGAGTCCACGTGGTGTTTATATATCGTTGTTATCCAGGAGATGTAACGACTTCTCTTGATTGACAGTGTTTTGACCACTGATGCCCCGTGCCATGTTATTTAGAGCAGCGGGTTGCTCCACAGGAAACATGATATGTTTTCGTCCGTTGTCGATGTTCTGCGAAATAGATCCCACAGGGTGATTCTGGGTTGGTGTATCGCCAAGTAGACTTCGTCATCGGCTTCATGCTTGCAGGTAGTATGGCTTCGACAGGAGCAGCCATGAACTTGTACCAGATGTCTCCGTAAAGGTAATGTGGAGGAAGTAAGGAATTACAGGTTATCTGAGTTCTTCTTTTGGTAATATAAGAGTTCGAGGAGTAAGGAGATATTTTTCTTTCCCACGAGTGACATGTTGATCGTAATATTCTTTTAACCTGATCAGATTTACTTCTATTATTATCTAATGAATAACGTGTACTATTTCGCCAACAGTTACCACTATTTAAATCGACTTCTTCATTGAATTGTATACAATCCGTCCGAGGCTTATACCACTAATAACAGCTATTTTTGAATATTTTGCGCTCTTTGCTACAATGTTGCGTATGCATATAGTAATGTAATGATTTTCTAATATAATATAATAACTACGTATATAAAATTGAATTGTCATAAGCGATTATATCTAAGTTCGCGACAGGAAATCTTTCTCAAATTGTGAAACAGTTATTTCGGCGTGGTTTGAATATAAGTAGTTTCCGGTGTTCTGTACTGAGGATACTGTAACTAAAAATGTAATATTTTTCTCTGGTTGCAAGTACAAAGGTGATATTGTTGATACTGAATAGATAATAACGGCCACCTGAAAAACAGGGTAATTATTATTATTATTTGTTTAATTAGGCTTAAAATCGGATTCGTCGACTCTGGTCGACTTGGTTTTTCTTTTCGGCTTTGTTTCGAAGTTAATGTGCGAATACCGTAATCTATTCTCGTGAACAATGCGTGCTTTGTTGTAATATTGGATTTTCACGTTACCCTTGTCCAGTTTTTCTAGCACCTTATGTGGTCCCGTATAATGGTCTCCAAGTTTACCTGGTTTGGGACCCTTTTGGAGATAGACAAAATCTCCAACCTTAAAACTCTTTGGATTAACATTTTTATCATAATATTTCTTCGAGCGATGTTTGGACGAAACTAGGTTTTCATAGGCGAGGTTCCTGATTCCATTTATTCTCGTAATTAATTCGATTAAATACCCGCGATAAGTGGGCAACTGATCGGATTCTCTAAGTGGTTCGCTTGATGGAACTCTCGCTAGTTTGCCAAAAACTACTTCATATGGAGTATACTTTGTACTCTCATGAACACTGGTATTATATGAAAGAGTCGCTAATTCTAGCCATTGATCCCACTCGTTATCTTTATCTGTGTATTGTTTCAAAAATTCAGCCAATGCATGATGAGATCTCTCAAGGGATCCGTTAGATTGAGGGTGAAATGCCGTTGTCCGACATCGCTTGATTCGAAATCGTTTAGCGATTCGTTTCATGAGGCCACTTAAAAAATTACTTCCTTGATCTGTTAGTAGCGCTTTGGGTGCACCAAAAACGCATATAAATTTCTTTATAAATGCATCGGCGACCGTTGTCGCTAGTGCATTTGGGAGTGGAATAGCGACACAAAATTTTGAAAGGTTGTCTTGGATAGTCAGAATGTATTCATTCTGATTGGACGTACGTTGCATTGGACCTACTATGTCCATCGATATTTTTTCAAAAACCGTACCTGGCGTATCCGTTATAATCATTGGCTGTTTTGTCTTTACTCTAACCAGTTTCTTTAATTGGCAATCTAAGCATTGTTGAATTCTTCTCTGAATGTACGATTTCAAGTCTTCCCAAAAATACTCTCTTTTAATTCTGTTATATGTCTTGGAGACGCCTTTGTGTCCTCCTATAGGGGACTTGTGCATCTCGTAAAAAATGGAATCTCGTTTTTCAGTTGGTACGTAGCGTAGTGTCCCTAAGCAGATGATTACTCTTGTTTCACTGGACTTGAATGTTTCTTTTATTATGTTCAAGACGTCAGCCCATATTAGGCGCTCGACGTGGTTGCTGTGGCAAATACTCACTGATTGGAGCTTGAGATTTTCGCAAAGATCTTGTAATTCTCTTACGCTTTCTTTAATATTTTCTGATACGAAGGATAATGAACCAGAATACTCGCCTTTGATGACTAGGGCAATGTGATATTTTTTTCCAACCTGTTTACTGTAGGCACGACCTTCTGTTAAATTCTTCCAGAGGGGAAGTTTATTTACTTCAAATAATTTTTGCGATCCAGAGTCGCAAGGTTTTCCAATTGAGTCGACAAAATATACTAAATTATCGTTTCGATAGTGAAATAATTCTTTGGTCGTTACGCAATTTGCGATTTTAAATTCAAAGGTTCTATCTTCCCGGAGTGGGATTTCTTTGTCTTCAGAGGATATTGAGGCATTGGTGGAATCGGAATCTAGGTCAGTGGAGCTTTTGGAGTTGGGAATTTGAGGTGCTTTGCGCAGGTTAGGCCTTTCAGCTGATTCGGGGTCAGTGCCCTTTCGGGGTCGCCTAACACGCGCGGGCCTTGTTATCTCGGCTTCTGTTTCCTCGCTGCTACTCTCCTCGTAGTTTATGGCCCTACGATTTCGGAGCGCACGGCGCCGGGACTTGGAGCGCACGCCTATCCCCTTAGAGGCAGGTACGTCAACCTTTCCCGATGCGTCGTTAACGAGGTTTTCCTTGACCTGTTGTTTCGTTTTCTTTAACACCTGAGCTGCATCGTTTTTCGCTTGCAAGCGGGTGACGACATGTATTTCTTCTATTTTTGGAAGTTCGTGGATTTCTGCCTGGGTTGTAAAGCTTATGGGTTCTTCGTTTTCGCTAACACTATTCTCTCCTAATTCGCGGAGTACATCTTCTGCTATTTTATCTAAATTTTCATCGTTCTCCTGTTCGCAATGAGGGATGGCCTTGACATCCTCGAATTTTTCAATGGGGTTACGCGATAAGGCGTCGGCGTTTGAATTTAATTTCCCTGGCTTGTACACGACGTCGTAGTCGTATTCTGAAAGTTGAAGTCGCCATTTCAGGATGCGTGCGTTCGCGTCTTTGGCTGTTTTAAACCAGACCAGGGGTTTATGATCGGTCACAAGCGTGAATTTCCTACCGTAAATATAAGGCCTAAACGCTTTAACGCTGTGAATAATTGCCATTGCCTCTTTTTCATATGTGTCGTACCGAAGGGCTGCCCCGCGTAGTACGCACGATGTATAAGCGATCGGTTTATCTTTCCCTATGTCACCTTGTGATAATACTCCGCCTAAGGCGTAGCCGCAAGCATCCGTTGTTATTATGAACGGTTTTTCAAAGTCTGGATATTGCAAGATGGGAGCTTCACAGAGCTTATCCTTGAGTATTTCGAAAGCCTTTTGTGTTTCTTCGGTCCATTCGAAATCGACCTTATCTTCTAAAAGTCGCGTCAATGGTTTCGCGATCTTCGAAAAATCTTTAATGAACCTACGGTAGTAACCTGTTAGGCCTAAAAATTGCCGAATATTTTTAACAGTTTTGGGAACTGGGAATTCGCTTACCGCTGACAATTTATTGGGATCCGGTCTTAACCCGTCCTTCCCGATTATATGCCCTAAGTAATTAACTTCTGGCCTGAGAAATTCGCATTTGTCCGGTTGCAACTGTAGATTGGCTTTACGCAACCTTTCCATCAGTTCCTCGATTTTTTTGCCGTGCTCCTCTAAATCCTTGGCGTAAATGACGATGTCGTCGAGATAAACGAAGAGGGACACTCCTTGGAGTCCACTCAACACGACGTCCATCAAGCGCTGGAAAGTCGCCGGGGCATTTTTCAGCCCAAAAGGCATTCTCGAAAATTCATAGTGCCCATACGGAGTAGAGAAAGCAGTTTTCGGCTTATCTTCGGGATTCATTTCTATCTGATGGAATCCGGACGCTAGATCGAATACGGAGAAATAATTCGCGCTGCCTAATTGATCCAGAATGTCTGTGATGTTAGGCAACGGATAAGAATCACCGATTGTCTTTTCGTTAAGGGCCCGAAAATCAATTACCATTCTCCAACGCTTATTGCCATTGGAGTCGGGTTTCTTTGGTACGATCCAAACAGGACTGTTGTTTGGGGATTGAGAATGGTTGATAATCCTCGAGTCCAGTAGCTCGTCTACCTGACGCTGGACTTCGCCCTTAAGAGCCTGAGGAAACCTATATTGTTTTGTATTGATCGGGAGGTCATCGACCGTGGGGATCTTATGTCGCAGCACGGATGTAGACTCCAGAGGTTCGCCTTTTATGTGAAACCTATCTGGGTATTTTTCGATAATTTTTTCTACATGGTCTAGCTCATCTTTGGCTAGATGATCGAGTCGCAGGAGCCCTCTTATTGTCTCCGTGCGCTCCGACAGATTTTTTATATTACGCGATCTTGGGTCAGACATAGAAACACAATTTACCGTTTGAATTTCTCTCAGATTTGAATTTTTATTCATTTTCGATTTTGAATTTTCTTCGTTCATTGGCTTTTCTTTTATTTTTACTCTTGATTTTCCAATTTTATTCGATTTTGATTGTCGGCCCGATATTTTATTATTATTTTTATTTGATTGATTGATCTCAGTTCCAGTTCTTTCCTCGCTACCGTAAATTTTTCTAAATTTTCCTTGATCATCGCTCTCTTTGGGGCGATGCCAGGTTTTTAATTCGACATTTTTCGTCGATTTTTTAAATTTGGCCTCTTTTGGACCCTGGATATACGCGATTGTCTTGCAATCGTCGCTTGAAATAGAAGAGTCACGAGGGATCGAACTGGAGTTAAAAATTGTCATGCAATCTTGATTTGTTTTATTTTCTGCTAAGTCTCCGATCGTGTCGAATTCTTGCAGTTTTACGACTGGCACGGTCAGTTGTATGGCATCATTCATGGTATTGTAAACCTTCAAATCAGCCTTACCGCGGATGTTTGTTACCAGACAGTCGCCGGCATATACACCATTGCAGATTTTTAAAGGCGAGAGATAACCCTCCTTTATCGTGCTATCCTCCACTTTTACGTGGAAGGAAGTTTCCGAACGCGCGGGGATTTCTATCACCTCGTCGGGTTCGCCTGATTTTTCAAATGGCCGAGATCTTGTTCCGAATTCAAAACATTCTGTTTCATAATTAATTTTTGCTTTAGTTTCAAAAAAGAAATTCGACCCTAATAATCCAGGATAGGGGAGCGGTATCGAATCTGGAATTATATGAAATAGGGCATTAAGCCCGAATACTTGAATTATTACGCTCCCTAACGCGTACACTGGTAGCTCTGATATACCTTTTAATTTAATAATGTCTGATTCATCGATACCGACCATATTTCTTGTATATTCTTTCTTTATGAGGTTGGGAATAGCTCCGGTGTCTAATAGCATTATCGTGCGACCCTTTTCCGGTAGCACTCCGATACACACCGAGGGTAGCTCATTGAAATTTTCCGCGTTTATTGTATAGGTCGGGTATCGTTGGCTTGAGCCTCTTCCATGGCCATGTTTGTCGGACGCGTGAGGGTCGGGGTACCGCTCGGCGCGTCCGTCCGAGAGGTGATCTTCCCGTTTCCCGACTGATTTTGGGACTTATTATATTCAAGTATGCGGCAATTTACTAATGTATGGCCGAATTTTTTGCAATATCGGCAAGTCGGTGTATCATTTTGCGGCTTGTTATTCGGAATTTTGAAGCATTTGTCCGCAGTGTGCCCGCGATTATGGCAGTATTGGCACTGAGGAACAGATGAGGGGCGAGGACGATCACTCGAAAAATACTGTGGCTCTTTACGCGAAGTACACTCGCTAGCCGAGTGCCCTGGTTTATTACACAATTGGCAAGTAATTTTATAGGACCTTTGACTGTGGAAACATTTGTCCGCGGAGTGACCTATTTTTTTACAAATTTGGCACGTGACGGGCCCGTGCTCGTTAGCTGATTTTCAACATTCGTTAGCCCTGTGGCCATGGATTTTACAAATTTGGCAAATTACCGTCGCAAATCGACAAGCTTCGGTCGGGTGATTATCTCTTTTGCAAATGTTGCATATCCTCACAGGTCTAGTCGGAATAGCTCTTTCAGATTTGGTGGAACGCGATTCCAATTCCCTTCGAGCCTTGAGATCGCGTTCGATTCTAACCGCGTGATCGATGGCGGTGGGCATGTCTACGCACAGTGGGAGTCGGTGTTCGATCTCCTCTTTTAATCCGCATTTAAAACTTGTGAGAAAATATTCATCCATTTGTCTCCTAAATAGTTGGTCCTCTTCCCCATTGTTAGCTAGTTTTCTTGCTTCTAATATTTCTCTTGCCTTTTTCCTAATTCTCGCGGCAAATTCCATAACGCTGTCGCCGCTTGCCTGGTAGATATTGCTGAGTTCTCCCAACAGCTGAATCTCGGATTTGTTTGGCGCGTATATTTTTTTTAGAAAATCTACGAGGTTTTTTACTGTCTCGAATTTAATTCCATGTATACTCTCTCTGGCTAGATCTTTCAATTTGTTCCTTAATAATTTTACTAAATACTTTTCTGATTCGGCTGGAAGCATATCTTTGGCATCTTCACAACCGGTCGTAAACTCTGAGAAGGGGATATTTTTCCCGTCAAATTCCGGAACAACGCTAACAGCTTCCTTCAAAGATATTAATTGATTCGTTCCTAGAGCCATATTGTTTGAATTATCTGGATTTCCCTTAGTTGGTAATGCTAATTTTTTGATGGGTCTTTTAGGAGCTTCGAGGCCAGATAATAAATTAGCGTTTGATCCTCTCAATGCGTACCCTGTACTACGGGATTGACCTGGTTCGTCTGTTTCTGAATGCGGTAAATCCTCAGTAATGTTTAAATCGAGCGACTCGCATGTAGATTCCTTATCCATTAAGGCAATTTGCAAAAGCACATACCCTTTTTACAATCCCGGACGAGCCCCCAAAATTTATATGTCACGTCCTGAGGGGACGTGGGCATATATTTTATCGCGGTTCCCTCTTTTTAGCCTACGCCTAGCGCAATAGCTCGGGATGAGGGTGAAAAAGGGAAAGGTGCATGCAAAGATGGGAGTGACGCAGTGACTCGATTAAGAAATAAATTGATCGATAAAAATAATTAACAATTTGGGATTTATTGAAATTAACCAATTTAGTTAATTCCGTCAACATGAAAATACATAGAGGTTCGCTTACATTTATGATGCGCCGTGGATACGATAATCGGTTTACAGCGGTTGGGTTCGGGCCTCCGCAGACAGGTCGGACCCCTCGGTTGCGCACGCTCCGTGACAATGTTGAAATTACACGTTGATACAAATTTTCACACATGCGAGTTTCACACGTACACACTCAACGAAGACAGTTAAATGATTTCTTACAGTTCGCGGTTTTATGAGGAACAATTTGGAAGTTCAAGTTTCACGTTTTTATAAGGAACAATTTCAAAGTTCAAGTTCCACGTTTTTATGAGGAACAATTTCAAAGTTCAAGTTCCGCGTTTGCTGTCAGGAGATAGATGTTCTACTTATTGCGATGAAAGTTGTTGGGAGACTTTGACTCAGCGAGTGATGATGGAACACTCTGTTGGGAGACTAGGTCTGAACGAGTGGTGATGGAACACTGACTTCAAAATTTTTCCATCCTAGCTTGTAGGATATTTTGGATGCTGGGATGGTGGGAGAAGTTTCTCGAAAAGTGCATTTTCGTCATGCGTTAATTTTTCGATTGGTGGAAAGGATGTAGGAAACTTTCGAGTGCATATGATTGGTCGAGTAGGAAGGGGAAATATTTTTGGAGACTGATTCGTGATCTCCATCTCGATTCTCAGAAACTAGTCCGCGTCTCGTTATCTGGAGCGTTGGAAAAATATAGGGAGGAAAAAGGGCCTTGGTCGCGTCGCCGCGCTTGCCTCAAGATAGGCATTGTTGACCCAGGTGTGAGGCGCATGGGAAATACCAACGTAGTTTTATTGCCGGGTCAACTTTTCGGCATGAAGGATTTTCATTTGGAGAATGTAGATTTTTGTAGAGTAAGGATTTGGATGTTTTCGTGTGTCTTCGTGTGTTGTACGTTCTTATGGCTAAGGATTTTATCATCAACTGCGTTTGACGGTTGCGTGTAGATATGTTCAAGACCGACTGTGCTCTCGCGTGGGAACTTATGCGCGACGCTCGCTTCTTATCGATATATTTCGTTTCGGCTGTGGTACGCCTAATTCTAAAGAAAATATAAGAACCCGTCGAAAAATATGAATGCCGTTATCGTGTGTATTGGTTTTCGTAGTTTTCCACGATTTCCATGTGGAATCGGGTAGGCCCGCGTTTTCGCCGGAGTAAAATAAAATAGGAGAGGAAAAAGAAATAGATAGCGCTTTTTCTCGCGACGATACATCCTCAACGGCTTTCTTTCGTGCCGAGGGTGAAACATTTTGAAAAATCACCTTCTGGGAACGAATCGGAATAGTCTCAATGTTATTTCGATAATGAAACACAAAACAGAATTTGAATGGACCGGTTTTCATATTGTATTCGTCTCGATCCGAAAAAACCCATACAATTGAAACAGGCGTATTTATCAACGTCGAATATCATGTGAATTTCTGTTCGAATCGACGACTTTTAAATTGGGAAACGGATCCGAGTCTTCATACAAGTGTTTCTGATGTGGAATAATCCCTACAAACTGAGAATGCTGCGCCGAGCATCGGATTCGTTCACGTTCAGAGTCCACAGGAGCAGTAGTAGTCCTCAACGGCTTTTTTCGTGCCGAGGGTGAAACATTTTTAAAAATCACCTTCTGGGAACGAATCCGAAAAGTCTCAAGGTTATTTCGATAATGAAACACACAACAGAATTTGAATAGACCGGTTTTCAGATTGGATTCGTCTCGATCCGATAAAAAATATACAATTGAAGCAGTCGTATTTATCAACGTCGAATCTCATGTGAATTTCTGTTCGAATCGACGACTTTTGAATTGGGAAACGAATCTGAGTCTGCATGCAAGTGTTTCTGTTGTGGAATAATCCCTACAAACTGAGAATGCGGCGCCGAGCATCGGATTCGTTCACGTTCATAGTCCACAGCAGCAGTAGTAGTCCTCAACGGCTTTCTTTCGTGCCGAGAGTGAAATATTTTCAAAAATCACCTACTGGGAACGATTCCTAACAGTCTAAAGGTTATTTCGATTATGAAACAAAACAGAATTTGAATGGACCGTATCCATATTGGATTCATCTCGGTCCGATAAAAAAAAGGTTGAAACAGTTATCAACGTCGAATCGCATGTGAATTTCTGTTCGAATCGACGACTTTTAAATCGGGAAACGAATCCGCGTATGCATGCAAGTGTTTCTACTGTGGATTAATCCCTTCAAACTGAGAAAGCCACGTCGAGCACCGGATTCGTTCACGTTCATAATCCACAGCAGCAGTAGTAGTCCTCAACGGCTTTTTTTCGTGCCGAGGGTGAAACATTTTTAAAAATCACGTTCTGGGAACGAATCCGAACAGTCTCAAGGTAATTTCGATAATGAAACACAAAACAAAATTTGAATGGACCAGTTATCATACTGGATTCGACTCGATCCGATAAAAAAACATACAGTTCAAAAGGGCGTATTTATCGACGTCGAATCTCATGTGAATTTCGCTCGAATCGACGACTTTTAAATCGGGAAACGAATCCGAGTCTGCATGCAAGTGGTTCTGCTGTGGAATAATCCCTACAAACTGCGAATGCTGCGCCGAGTATCGGATTCGTTCACGTTCATAGTCCACAGCAGCAGTAGTAGTCCTCAACGGCTATTTTCGTGCCGAGGGTGAAAGATTTTAAAAAATCACATTCTGGGAACATATCCGAACGGTGTCGATGGTATTTCGATAATGACATACAAAACAGAATTTGAATGGACCGTTTTTCATATTGGATTCGTCTCAATCTGATAAAAAAAACATACAGTTCGAACAGGCGTATTTATCGACGTCGAATCTCATGTGAATTTTCGCTCGAATCGACGACTTTTCAATCGGGAAACGAATCCCAGTCTCCATGCAAGTATTTCTGTTATGGACTAATCCCTACAATCTCAAAACGCCGGGCCGAGCATCGGATTCGTTCACGTTCATAGTCCACAGCAGCAGTAGTAGTCCTCAACGGCTATTTCCGTGCCGAGGGTGAAACATTTTAAAAAAACACCCTCTGGGAATGAATCCGAACAGTGTCGGGGTTATTTCGATAATGACACACAAAACAGGATTTGAATGGACCGTTTTTCATATTGGAATCGTCTCGATCCGATAAAAGAACATACAGTTCAAACAGGTGTATTTATCAACGGTGAATCTCGTGTTAATTTTCGTTCGAATCGACGACTTTTAAATCGGGAAACGAATCCGAGTCTGCATGCAAGTGTGTCTGATGTGGAATAATCCCTACAAGCTGAGAATGCCGCGCCGAGGATCGGATTCGTTCACGTTCATATTCCACAGCAGCAGTAGCAGTCCTCAATGGCTATTTTGGTGGCGAGTGTGAAACATTTTAAAAAATCACCTACTGGGAACGATTCCGAACAGTCTTAAGGTTATTTCGATTATGAAACAAAACATAATTTGAATGGACTGTTTTCATGTTGGATTCATCTCGGTCCGATAAAAAAAAGGTTGAAAGAGGCTTATTTATCAACGTCGAATCTCATTTGAATTTCTGGTCGAACCGACGACTTTTAAATTGGGAAACGAATCCGCGTAGGCATGCAAGTATTTCTATTGTGGAATAATCCCTACAAACTGCGAACGCCGCGTCAAGCATCGGATTCGTTCACGTTCATAATCCACAGCAGCAGTAGTAGTCCTCAACCGCTATTTCCGTGCCGAGGGTGAAACATTTTTAAAAATCACCCTCTCGGAATGAATCCGAACAGTGTCAAGGTTATTTCGATAATGACACACAAAACAGAATTTGAATGGACCGATTTTGATATTGGATTCGTCTCGATCCGATAAAATGAACATACAGTTCAATCAGCTGTATTTATCAACGGTGAATCTCATGTGAATTTTCGCTCGACTCGACGACTTTTCAATCGGGAAACGAATCCGAGTCTGCATGCAAGTGTGTCTGTTGTGGAATAATCCCTACAAACTGAGAACGCCGCGTCGAGCTTCGGATTCGTTCACGTTCATAGTCCACAGCAGCAGTAGTAGTCCTCAACGGCTACTGTCGTGCCGAGGGTGAAAGACTTTTAAAAATAACCTTCTGGGAACAAATTCGAACGGTGTCGATGTTATTTCGATAATGACACACAAGACAGTATTTAAAAGGACCGTTTTTCATATTGGATTCGTCTCGATCCGATAAAAAAAACATATAGTTCGAACAGGCGTATTTATCGACTTCGAATCACATGTGAATTTTCGCTCGAATCGACGATTTTTCAATCGAGAAACGAATCCGAGTCTGCATGCAAGTATTTCTGTTGTGGAATAATCCCTACAAACGGAAAACGCCGCGCCGAGCATCGGATTCGTTCACGTTCATAGTCTACAGTAGCAGTAGTAGTCCTCAACGGCTATTTCCGTGCCGAGGGTGAAACATTTTTAAAAATCATCCTCTGGGATTGAATCCGAACAGTGTCAAGGTTATTTCGATAATGACAAACAAAACAGAATTTGAATGGACCGTTTTCATATTGGATTCATCTCGGTCCGATAAAAAAAAAGGTTGAAACAGGCGAATTAATCAACGTCGAATCACATGTGAATTTGTGTTCGGATCGACAACGTTTAAATCGGGAAACGAATCCGTGTATGCATGCAAGTGTTTCTATTGTGGAATAATCCCTACAAACTGAGAGTGCCGCGCCGAGTATCGGATTCGTTCACGTTCATAGTCCACAGCAGCGGAAGTAGTCTTCAACGGCTATTTTGGTGCCGAGAGTGAAACATTTAAAAATTCATCTACTGGGAACGATTCCGACCAGTCTTAAGGCTATTTCGATTATGAAACAAAACAGAATTTGAATGGACATTTTTCATATTGGATTCATCTCGGTCCGATAAAAAAAAGGTTGAAACAGGCGTATTAATCAACGTCGAATCTCTTGTGAATTTCGGTTCGAATCAACGACTTTTCAATTGGGAAACGAATCCCAGTCTGCATGCAAGTGTTTCTGTTGTGGCATAATCCCTACAAACTGAGGATACTGCGTCGAGCATCGGATTCGTTCACGTTCATAGTCCACAGAAGCAGTAGTAGTGCTCAACGGCTATTTTCGTGGCGAGTGTGAAACATTTTAAAAAATCACCTACTGGGAACGATTCCGAACAGTCATAAGGTTATTTCGATTATAAAACAAAACAGAATTTGAATGGACCGTTTTCATATTGGATTCATCTCGGTCCGATAAAAAAAAGGTTGAAACAGCCGTATTTATCAGCGTCGAATCTCATGTGAATTTCTGTTCGAATCGCCGACTTTTAAATCGGGAAACGAATCCGTGTATGCATGCAAGTGTTTCTATTGAGGAATAATCCCTACAAACTGAGAGTGCCGCGCCGAGCATCAGATTCGTTCACGTTCATATTCCACAGCAGCGGTAGTAGTCCTCAACGGCTGGTTTCGTGCCGAGAGTGAAACATTGTAAAAAATCACCTACTGGGAACGATTCCGACCAGTCTTAAGGTTATTTCGATTATGAACCAAAACAGAATGGGAACCGACATTTTTCATATTGGATTCATCTCGGTCCGATAAAAAAAACGGTTAAAACAGGCGTATTTATCCACGTCGAATCTCATGTGAGTTTCTGTTCGAATCGACTACGTTAAAATCGGGAAACGAATCCGAGTATGCATACAAGTCTTTCTGTTGTGGAATAATCCCAACAACATGAGAACGCCGCGTCGACCATCGGATTCGTTCACGTTCATAATCCATAGCAGCAGTAGTAGTCCTCAACGGCTATTTTCGTGCCGAGGGGGAAAGATTTTTAAAAATCACCTTCTGGGAACGAATCCGAACAGTGTCAATGTTATTTCGATAATGACACACAATACAGAAATTGAATGGACCGATTTTTATATTGGATTGGTCTTGATCCGATAAAAAAAACATACAGTTCAATCAGGCGTATTTAGCGACGTCGAATCTCATGCGAATTTTCGCTCGAATCGACGACTTTTAAATCGGGAAATGAATCAGAGTCTGCATGCAAGTGTTTCTGTTGTGGAATAATCCCGACAAGCTGAGAATGCCGCGGCGAGCATCGGATTCGTTCACGTACATAGTCCACAGCAGCAGTAGTAGTCCTCAACGGCTATTTTCTTGCCGAGAGTGAAACATTTTAAAAAATGACCTACTGGGAACGATTCCGAACAGTCTGAAGGTTATTTCGATTATGAAACAAAACAGAATTTGAATAGACCGTTTCAATCCGTGTCAATCAAAAGGATGACACAAGCGTATTTATCAACGTCGAATCTCATGTGAATTTCTGTTCGAATCGACAACTTTTAAATCGGGAAACGAATCCGCCTATGCATGCAAGTGATTCTATTCTGGAATAATCGCCACAAACTGAGAACGCCGCGTCGAGCATCGGATTCGTTCACGTTCATAATCCACAGCAGGAGTAGTAGTCCTCAACGTCTTTTTTCGTGCCGAGGGTGAAACATTTTTAAAAATCACCTTCCGGGAACGAATCCGACGAGTCGCAAGGTTATTTCGATAATGAAACACAACACAGAATTTGAATGGACCGGTCGTCGTACTGGATTCGTCTCGATCCGATAAAAAACATACAATTGAATGAGGCGTATTTATCAACGTCGAATCTCATGTGAATTTCTGTTCGAATCGACGACTTTTACATTGGGAAACGAATCCGAGTCTGCATGCAAGTGATTCTATTGTGGAATAATGCCTACAAACTGAGAACACCCCGTCGAGCATCGGATTCGTTCACGTTCATAATCCACAGCAGCAGTAGTAGTCCTCAACGGCTTTCTTTCGTGTCGAGGATGAAACATTTTGAAAAATCACCTTCTGGGAACGAATCGGAACAGTCTCAAGGTTATCTCGATAATGAAACACAAAACAGAATTTGAATGGACCGGTTTTTAAATTGGATTCGTCTCGGTCCTAAAAAAAACATACAATTGAAACAGGCGTATTTATCAACGTCGAATCTCATGTGAATTTCTGTTCGAATCAACGACTTTTAAATTGGGAAACGAATCCCCGTCTGCCTGCAAGTGTTTCGGTAGTGGAATAATCCCTACAAACTGAGAATGCTGCGCCGAGCATCGGAATCGTTCACGTTCATAGTCCAAAGCAGCAGTAGTAGTCCTCAACGGCTACTTTCCTGCCAAAGGTGAAAGATTTTTAAAAATCACCTTCTGGGAACGAATCTGAACGGTGTCAATGTTATTTCGATAATGAAACATAGCAGAATTTGAATCGACCGTTTCCATATTGGATTCATCTCGGTCTGATGAAAAAAAGATTGAAACAGGCGTATTTATCAACGTCGAATCTCATGTGAAATTCAGTTCGAATCGACGACTTTTAAATCGAGAAACGAATCCGCGTATGCATGCAAGTGTTTCTATTGTGGAATAATCCTTACAAACTGAGAACGCCACGTCGAGCATCGGATTCGTTCACGTTCATAATCCACAGCAGCAGTAGTAGTCCTAGACGGCTTATTTTCGTGCTGAGGGTGAAACATATTTTAAATCAACTTCTGGGAATGAATCCGAACAGTCTCAAGGTTATTTCGATAATAAAACACAAAGCAGAATTTGAATGGACCGGTTTTCATATTGGATTCGTCTCGATCCGATAAAAAATATACAATTGAAATAGTCGTATTTATCAACGTCGAATCTCATGTGAATTTCTGTTCCAATCGACGACTTTTAAATTGGGAATCGAATCTGAGTCTGCATGCAAGTGTTTCTGTTGTGGAATAATCCCTACAAACAGAGAAAGCTGCGACGAGCATCGGATTCGTTCACGTTCATAGTCCACAGCAGTAGTAGTAGTCCTCGACGGCTATGTTCGTGCCGAGAGTGAAACATTTTAATCAGTCACCCACTGAGAACAATTCCAAACAGTCTGAAGGTCATTTCAATAATGAAACAAAATAGAATGTGAATTGACCGTTTTTATATTGGATTCATCTCGGTCCGATAAAAAAAACGGTTTAAACAGGCGTATTTATCCACGTCGAATCTTATGTGAGATTCTGTTCGAATCGACGACGTTAAAATCGGGAAACGAATCAGAGTATGCATGCAAGTGTTTCTGGTATGGAAGAATCCCTACAAACTGAGAACGCCGCGTCGACCATCGGATTCGTTCACGTCCATAGTCCACAGCAGCAGTAGTAGTCCTCAACGGCTATTTTCGTGCCGAGGGTGAAAGATTTTTAAAAGTCACCTTCTGAGAACGAATCCGAACGGTGTCAATGTTATTTCGATAATAACACACAAAACAGAATTTGAATGGACCGTTTTTCATATTAGATTGGTCTCGATACGATAAAAAAAACATACAATTCAAACAGGCATATTTATCGACGTCGAATCTCATGTGAATTTTCGCTCGAATCGACGACTTTTAAATCGGGAAATGAATCCGAGTCTGCATGCAAGTGTTTCTGTTGTGGAATAATCCCGACAAGCTGAGAACGCCGCGCCGAGCATCGGATTCGTTCACGTTCATAGTCCACAGCAGCAGTAGTAGTCCTCACCGGCTATTTTCTTGCCGAGTGTGAAACAATTTTAAAAACCACCTACTGGGAACGATTCCGACCAGTCTTAAGGATATTTTGATTATGAAACAAAACAGAATTTAAATGGCCATTTTTCGTATTGGATTCATCTCGGTCCGATAAAAAAAAGGTTGATACAGGCATATTTATCAACGTCGAATCTGATGTGAATTTCTGTTTGAATCCACGACTTTTAAATAGGGAAACGTTTCCGCCTATGCATGCAAGTGTTTCTATTGTGGAATAATCCCTACAAAATGAGAACGCCGCGTCGAGCATCGGATTCGTTCACGTTCATATTCCACAGCAGCAGTAGTAGTCCTCAACGTCTTTGTTTCGTGCCGAGGGTGAAACGTTTGTAAAAGCACCTTCTGGGAACGAATCCGAACAGTCTCAAGGATATTTCGATAATGAAACACAAACCAGATCTTGAATGGACCGGTTGTCGTATTGGATTCGTCTCGATCCGATAAAAAAACATACAATTGAAACCGCCGTATTTATCATCGTCAAATCTCATGTGAATTTCTGTTCGAATCGACGACATTTAAATCGGGAAAGGAATCCGCGTATGCATGCAAGTGTTTCCATTGTGGAATAATCCCTACAAACTGAGAACGCCGCGTCAAGCATCGGATTCGTTCACGTTCATAATCCACAGCAGCAGTAGTAGTCCTCAACGGCTTTTTTTCGTGCCGAGGGTGAAGGACTTTTAAAAATCACCGTCTGGGAACGAATCCGAACAGTCTCAAGATTATTTCGATAATGACACATAAAACGGAATTCGAATGGACCATTTTCATATTGGATTCGTCTCGATACGATAAAAAAAAAAACAGTTCAAATAGGCGTATTTATCTGCGTTGAATCTCCTGTGAATTTTCGTTCGAATAGACCACTTTTAAATCGGGACATGAATCCGAGTCTGTATGCAAGTGTTTCTGTTGTGGAATAACCCTACAAGCTGAGAATGCCGCGGCGAGCATCGGATTCGTTCACGTTCATAGTCCACAGCAGCAGGCGTAGTCCTCAACGGCTATTTTCGTGCCGAGAGTGAAACATATTAAAAAAATCACCTACTGGAAACGATTTCGAACAAGGTTATTTCGGTTATGAAACAAAACAGAATTTGATTGGACCGTTTTCATATTGGATTCATCACGGTCCGATATAAAAAAGGTTGAAACAGGCATATCAACCTGTTAATATGTCAACCTGATAATATATCAACGTCGAATCTCATTTGAAATTCTGCCTGAATCGACGACTTATCAATCGGGAAATGAATCGGAATCTGCATGCAAGTGTGTCCGTTGTGGAATATTCCCTACAAACTGAGAACGCCGTGCCGAGCATCGGATTTGCTCACGTTCATAGTCCACAGCAGCAGTAGTAGTCCTCAGCGGTTATTTTCGTGCCGAGGGTGAAAGATTTTTAAAAATCACCTTCTGGGATCGAATCCGAACGGTGTCGATGGTATATCGATAATGACACACAAACTAGAATTTGAATGGACCGTTTTTCATATTGGATTCGTCTCGATCCGATTAAAAAAACATACAGTTCGAACAGGCGTATTTATCGACGTGGAATCTCATGTGAATTTTCGCTCGAATCGCCGACTTTTCAATCGGGACACGAATCCGAGTCTGCATGAAAGTATTTCTGTTGTGGTATAATCCCTACAATCTGAAAACGCCGCGTAGAGCATCGGATTCGTTCACGTTCATAGTCCACAGCAGCAGTAGTAGTCCTCACCGGCTATTTTCGTGCCGAGGGTAAAAAATGTTTAAAAATCACCTTCTGGGAATGAATCCGAACATTGTCAAGGTTATTTCGATAATGACACACAAAACAGAATTTGAATGAACCATTTTACATATAGGATTCGTCTCGATCCGATAAAAAAAACATACAGTTCTAACAGGCGTAAATATCGATGGCGAATCTCATGTGAATTTTCGCTCGAATCGACGACTTTTCTATCGGGAAACGAATCCGAGTCTGCATGCAAGTATTTCTGTTGTGAAATAATCCCTACAAACTGAAAACGCCGCGCCGAGCATCGCATTCGTTCACGTTCATAGTCCGGAGTAGCAGTAGGAGTCCTCAACGGTTATTTCCGAGCCGAGGGTGAAACATTTTTAAAAATCACCCTCTGGGAATGTATCCGAACAGTGTCAAGGTTATTTCGATAATGACACCCAAAACAGAATTTGAATGGACCGTTTTTCATTATGGATTCGTCTCGATGGGGTAAAAAAACATACATTTCAAACAGGCCTATTTATCGACGTCGAATCTCATGTGAATTTTCGCTCGAATCGACGACTTTTCAATCGGGAAACAAATCCGAGTCTGCCTGCAAGTATTTCTGTTGTGGAATAATCCCTACAAACTGGAAACGCCGCGCCGAGCAGCGGATTCGTTGACGTTCATGGTCCACAGCAGCAGTAGTAGTCCTCAACGGCGATTTCCGTGCCGAAGGTGAAACATTTTAAAAAATCACCCTCTGGGAATGGATCCGAACAGTATCAAGGTTATTTCGATAATGACACACAATACAGAATTTGAATGGACCGTTTGTAATATTGGATTCGTCTCGATCCGTTAAAAAAAACATAAAGTTCAAACAGGCGTATTTATCAACGTTGAATCTCCTGTGAATTTTCGTTCGAATCGACCACTTTTAAATCGGGAAACGAATCCGAGTCTGTATGCAAGTGTTTCTGTTGTGGAATGATCCCTACAAGCTGAGAATGCCGCGCCGAGCATCGGATTCGTTCACGTTCGTAGTCCACAGCTGCAGTAGTAGTCCTCACCGGCTATTTTCGTGCCGAGAGTGAAACATATTTAAAAAATCACCTACTGGGAACGATTCCGAATAGTCTTAAGGTTATTTCGGTTATGAAGCAAAACAGAATTTGAATGGACCGTTTTCATATAGGATACATCTCGGTCCGATAAAAAAATGTTGAAACAGGCATATTTATCAACGTCGAATCTCATGTGAATTTCTGTGCGAATCGACGACTTTCAAATCGGGAAACGAATCCGCGTATGCCTGCAAGTGTTTCTATTGCGGAATAATCCCTACAAACTGAGAACGCCGCGTCGAGCATCGGATTCGTTCACGTTCATTATCCACAGCAGCAGTACTAGTCATCAACGGCTTTCTTTCGTGCCGAGGGTGAAACATTAAAAGAAAACACTTTCTGGGAACGAATCCGAACAGTCTCAAGGTTATTTCGATAATGAAACACAAATCAGAATTTGAATGGACGGGTTTTCATAATGGATTCGTCTCGATCCGATAAAAAACATACAATTGAAAAAGGCGTATTTATCAACGTCGAGTCTCATGTGAATGTCTGTTCGAATCGACGACTTTTAAATTGGGAAAAGTATCCGAGTCGGCATGCAAGTGTTTCTGTTGTGGAATAATCCCTACAAACTGAGAATGCTGCGCCGTGCATCGGATTCGTTCACGTTCATAGTCCACAGCAGCAGTAGTAGTCCTCAACGTCTATTTTCGTGCCGAGGGTGAAAGATTTTTAAAAATGACTTTCTGCGAACGAATCCGAACGGTGTCAATGTTATTTCGATAATGACACACAAAAGAGAATTTTAATGGAGCGTTTTTCATATTGGATTCGTCTCGATCCGATCAAAAAAACATACAGTTCAAACAGGCGTGTTTATCGACGTCGAATCTCATGTGAATTTCGGCTCGAATCGACGACTTTGCAATCGGGAAACGAATCCGAGTCTGCATGCAAGTGCGTCTGTTGTGGAATAATCCCTACAAACTGAGAATGCCGTGCCGAGCATCGGATTCGTTCGCGTTCATAGTCCACAGCAGCAGTAGTAGTCCTCAACGGCTATTTCCATGCCGAGGGTGAAACATTTTTAAAAATCACCTTCTGGGAATGAATCCGAACAGTGTCAAGGTTATTTCGATAATGACACACAAATCAGAATTTGAATGGACCGTTTTTCATATTGGATTCATCTCGGTCCTATAAAAAAACGGTTGAAACAGGCGTATTTATCAACGTCGAATCTCATGTGAATTTCTGTTCGAATCGACGACTTTTAAATCGGGAAACGAATCCGCGTGTGCTTGCAAGTGTTTCTATTGTGAAATAATCACTACAAAGTGAGAATGCCGCGCCGAGCATCGCATTGGTTCGCGTTCATAGTCCACAGCAGCAGTAGTAGTCCTCAACGGCTATTTTCGTGCCGAGAGTGAAACATTTTTAAAAATCACCTACTGGGAACGATTCCGTACAGTCTTAAGGTTATTTCGATTATGAAACAAAACAGAATTTTAAATTACATTTTTCATATTGGATTCATCTCGGTCCGATAAAAAAAAGGTTGAAACAGGCGTATTTATCAACGTCGAATCTCATGTGAATTTCTGTTCGAATCGACGACTTTTAAAACGGGAAACGAATCTACGTATGCATGCAAGTGTTTCTATTGTGGAATAATCCCTACAAACTGAGAACGCCGCGTCAAGCATCGGATTCGTTCACGTTCATAATCCACAGCAGCAGTAGTAGTCCTCAACGGCTTTTTTTCGTGCCGAGGGTGAAACACTTTTAAAAATCACCGTCTGGGAACGAATCCGAACAGTCTCAAGGTTATTTCGATAACTAAACACAAAGCAGAATTTGAATGGACCGGTTTTCATATTGGATTTGTCTCGATCCGATAGAAAAACATACAGTTCGAACAGGCGTATTTATCGACGTCGAATCTCATGTGAATTTTCGCTCGAATCGACGACTTTTATATCGGGAAACGAATCCGAGTCTACATGCAAGTGTTTCTGTTGTGGAATAATCCCTACAAACTGAGAATGCTGCGCCCAGCATCGGATTCGTTCACGTTCATAGTCCACAACAGCAGTAGTAGTCCTCAACGGCTATTTTCGTGCCGATGGTGAAAGAGTTTTAAAAATCACGTTCTGGGAACGAATCCGAACGGTGTCGATGTTATTTCAATAGGGACACACAAAACAGAATTTGAATGGACCGTTTTTCATATTGGATTCGTCTCGATCCCATAAAAAAACATACAGTTCGAACAGGCGTATTTATCGACGTCGAATCTCGTGTGAATTTTCGCTCGAATCGACGACTTTTCAATCGGGAAACGAATCCGAGTCTGCATGCAAGTATTTCTGTTGTGGAATAATCCCTACAACCTGAAAACGCCGCGCCGAGCATCGGATTCGTTCATGTTCATAGTCCACAGCAGCAGTAGTAGTCCTCAACGGCTATTTCCGTGCCGACGGTGAAACATTTTTAAATATCACCTTCTGGAAATGAATCCGAACAGTGTCAAGGTTATTTCGATAATGACTCACAGAACAGAATTTGAATCGACCGTTTTTCATATTGGATTCGTCTCGATCCGATAAAAAAACATACAGTCAAATAGCTTTATCAACAACATCAAACACATTTATCAACTCATGTGAATTTTGGTTCGAATCGACGACTTTTAAATCGGGAATCGAATCCGAGTCTGCATGCAGGTGTTTCTATTGTGGAATAATCTTTACAAGCTGAGAATGCCGCGCCGAGCATCGGATTCATTCACGTTCATAGTCTACAACAGCAGTAGGAGTCCTCAACGGCTATTTTCGTGCCGAGAGTGATACATTTTAAAAAATCACCTACTGGGAACGATTCCGAACCGTCTTAAGGTTATTTCGATTATGAAACAAAACAGAATTTGAATGGACCGTTTCCATATTTGATTCATCTCGGTCCGATAAAAAAACGGTTGAAACAGGCGTATTTATCAACGTCGAATCTCATGTGAATTTCTGTTCGAATCGACGACTTTTAAATCGGGAAACGAAGCCGCGTGTGCTTGCAATTGTTTCTATTGTGAAATAATCCCTACAAACTGAGAATGCCGCGCCGAGCATCACCCTGGTTCGCGTTCATAGTCCACAGCAGCAGTAGTAGTCCTCAACGGCTATTTTCGTGCCGAGGGTGAAAGATTTTTAACAATCACTTTCTGCGAACGAATCCGAACGGTGTCGATGTAATTTCGATAATGATACACAAAACAGAATTTGAATCGACCGTTTTTCATATTGGATTCGTCTCGATCCGATAAAAAAACATACAGTTCGAACAGGCGTATTTATCGACGTCGAATCTCGTGTGAATTTTCGCTCGAATCGACGATTTTTCAATCGGGAAACGAATCCGAGTCTGCATACAAGTATTTCTGTTGTCCAATAATCCCGATAAACTGAAAACGCCGCGCCGAGCATCGAATTCGTTCACGTTCATAATCCACAGAAGCAGTAGTAGTCCTCAACGGCTATTTCCGTGCCGAGGGTGAAACATTTTTAAAAATCGCCTTCTGGGAATGAATCCGAACAGTGTCAAGGTTATTTCGATAATGACACACAAAACAGAATTTGAATGGACCATTTTTCATATAGGATTCGTCTCGATCCGATAACAAAAAACATACAGTTCAAACAGGCGTATTTATCGACCTCGAATCTCATGTGAATTTTCGGTCGAATCGACGACTTTTCAATCGGGAGATGAATCCGAGTCTGCATGCAAGTGTGTCTGTTGTGAAATAATCCCTACAAACTGAGAAAGCCGTGCCGAGCATCGGATTCGTTCACGTTCATAGTCCACAGCAGCAGTAGTAGTCCTCAACGGCTATTTTCGTGCCGAGGGTGAAAGATTTTTAACAATCACCTTCTGGGAACGAATTCGAACGGTGTCGTTGTTATTTCGATAATGACACACAAAACAGAATTTGAATGGACCGTTTTTCATATTGGATTCGTCTCGATCCGATAAAATAACACACAGTTCGAACAGGCGTATTTATCGACGTCGAATCTCATATGAATTTTCACTCGAATCGATGACTTTTCAATCGGGAACCGAATCCGAGTCTGCATGCATGTATTTCTGTTGTGGAATAATCCTTACAAACTGAAATCGCCGCGCCCAGCATCGGATTCGTTCACATTCATAGTCCACAGCAGCAGTAGTAGTCCTCAACGCCTATTTCCGTGCCGAGGGTGAAACACTTTAAAAAATCACCCTCTGGGAATGAATCCGAACAGTGTCAATGTTTCTTCGATAATGACACACAAAACAGAATTTGATTGGACCGTTTTTCATATTGGATTCGCCTCGATCCGATAAAAAAACATACAGTTTAAACAGGCGTATTTATCGACGTCGAATCTCATGTGAATTTTCGCTCGAATCGATGACTTTTCAATCGGGAAACAACACCGAGTCTGCATGCAAGTGTGTCTGTTGTGGAATAATCCCTACAAACTGAGAACGCCGTGCCGAGCATCGTATTCGTTCACTTTCATAGTCCGCTGCAGCAGTAGTAGTCCTCAACGGCTACTTTCGTGCCGAGGGTGAAAGATTTTTAAAAATCACCTTCTGAGAACGAATCCGAATGGTGTCAATGTTATTTCGATAATGACACACATAACAGAATTTGAATGGACCGTTTTACACGTTGGATTCGTCTCGATTCGATAATAAAAACCATCAATTGAAACATGCGTATTTATCAACGTCAAATCTTACGTGAATTTTCGTTCCAATTAACGATTTTTAAATCGGGAAACGAATCCGAGTCTGCATGCAAGTATTTCTGTTGTGGAATAATCCCTACAAACTGAGAACGCCGCGCCGAGCATCGCATTCGGTCACGTTCATAGTCCACAGCAACAGTAGTAGTCCTGAACGGCTATTTCCGGGCCGAGGGTGAAACATTTTTAAAAATCGCCCTCTGGGATTGAATCCGAACAGTGTCAAGGTTATTTCGATTATGACACACAAAACAGAATTTGAATGGACCGTTTTTCATATTGGATTCGTCTCGATCCGATAAAAAAAACATACAGTTCAAACAGGCGTGTTTATCGACGTCGAATCTCATGTGAATTTTGGCTCGATTCGACGACTTTTCAATCGGGAAACGAATCCGAGTCTGCCTGCAAGTGCGTCTGTTGTGGAATAATCCCTACAAACTGAGAATGCCGTGCCGAGCATCGGATTCGTTCACGTTCATAGTCCACAGCAGCAGTAGTAGTCCTCAACGGCTATTTCCGTGCCGAGGGTGAAACATTTTTAAAAACTACCTTCTGGGAATGAATCCGAACACACTCAAGGTTATTTCGATAATGACTCACAGAACAGAATTTGAATCGACCGTTTTTCATATTGGATTCGACTCGATCCGATAAAAAAACATACAGTTCAAACAGGCGTATTTATCGACGTCGAATCTCATGTGAATTTTCGCTCGAATCGATGACTTTTCAATCGGGAAACAACACCGAGTCTGCATGCAAGTGTGTCTGTTGTGGAATAATCCCTACAAACTGAGAACGCCGTGCCGAGCATCGTATTCGTTCACTTTCATAGTCCGCTGCAGCAGTAGTAGTCCTCAACGGCTACTTTCGTGTCGAGGGTGAAAGATTTTTAAAAATCACCTTCTGGGAACGAATCCGAACGGTGTCAATGTTCTTTCGATAATGACACAGATAACAGAATTTGAATGGACCGTTTTACACATTGGATTCGTCTCGATTCGATAATAAAAACCAACAATTGAAACATGCGTATATATCAACGTCAAATCTCACGTGAATTTTCGTTCCAATTAACGATTTTTAAATCGGGAAACGAATCCGAGTCTGCATGCAAGTATTTCTGTTGTGGATTAATCCCTACAAACTGAGAACGCCGCGCCGAGCATCGCACTCGGTCACGTTCATAGTCCACAGCAACAGTAGTAGTCCTGAACGGCTATTTCCGGGCCGAGGGTGAAACATTTTTTAAAATCGCCCTCTGGGATTGAATCCGAACAGTGTCAAGGTTATTTCGATAATGACACACAAAACAGAATTTGAGTGGACCGTTTTTCATATTGGATTCGTCTCGATCCGCAAAAAAAACATACAGTTCGAACAGGCGTCTTTATCGACGTCGAATCTCGTGTGAATTTTCGCTCGAATCGACGACTTTTCAATCGGGAAACGAATCCGAGTCTGCATGCAAGTATTTCTGTTGTGGAATAATCCCTACAACCAGAAAACGCCGCGCCGAGCATCGGATTCGTTCATGTTCATAGTCCACAGCAGCAGTAGTAGTCCTCAACGGCTATTTCCGTGCCGACGGTGAAACAATTTTAATTATCACCTTCTGGAAATGAATCTGAACAGTGTCAAGGTTATTTCGATAATGACTCACAGAACAGAATTTGAATCGACCGTTTTTCATATTGGATTCGTCTCGATCCGATAAAAAAACATACAGTCAAATAGGTGTATTTATCAACGATGAATCTCATGTGAATTTTGGTTCGAATCGACGACTTTTAAATCGGGAAACGAATCCGAGTCTGCATGCAGGTGTTTCTATTGTGGAATAATCTTTACAAGCTGAGAATGCCGCGCCGAGCATCGGATTCATTCACGTTCATAGTCTACAACAGCAGTAGGAGTCCTCAACGGCTATTTTCGTGCCGAGAGGGATACATTTTAAAAAATCACCTACTGGGAACGATTCCGAACCGTCTTAAGGTTATTTCGATTATGAAACAAAACAGAATTTGAATCGACCGTTTCCATATTTGATTCACCTCGGGCCGATAAAAAAAAGGTTGAAACAGGCGTATTTATCAACGTCGAATCTCATGTGAATTTCTGTTCGAATCGACGACTTTTAAATCGGGAAACGAATCCGCGTGTGCTTGCAATTGTTTCTATTGTGAAATAATCCCTACAAACTGAGAATGCCGCGCCGAGCATCGCCCTGGTTCGCGTTCATAGTCCACAGCAGCAGTAGTAGTCCTCAACGGCTATTTTCGTGCCGAGGGTGAAAGATTTTTAACAATCACTTTCTGCGAACGAATCCGAACGGTGTCAATGTAATTTCGATAATGACACACAAAACAGAATTTGAATCGACCGTTTTTCATATTGGATTCGTCTCGATCCGATAAAAAAACATACAGATCGAACAGGCGTATTTATCGACGTCGAATCTCGTGTGAATTTTCGCTCGAATCGACGATTTTTCAATCGGGAAACGAATCCGAGTCTGCATACAAGTATTTCTGTTGTCCAATAATCCCGATAAACTGAAAACGCCGCGCCGAGCATCGAATTCGTTCACGTTCATAATCCACAGAAGCAGTAGTAGTCCTCAACGGCTATTTCCGTGCCGAGGGTGAAACATTTTTAAAAATCGCCTTCTGGGAATGAATCCGAACAGTGTCAAGGTTATTTCGATAATGACACACAAAACAGAATTTGAATGGAACATTTTTCATATAGGATTCGTCTCGATCCGATAACAAAAAACATACAGTTCAAACAGGCCTATTTATCGACCTCGAATCTCATGTGAATTTTCGGTCGAATCGACGACTTTTCAATCGGGAGATCAATCCGAGTCTGCAGGCAGATGTGTCTGTTGTGAAATAATCCCTACAAACTGAGAAAGCCGTGCCGAGCAACGGATTCGTTCACGTTCATAGTCCACAGCAGCAGTAGTAGTCCTCAACGGCTATTTTCGTGCCGAGGGTGAAAGATTTTTAACAATCACCTTCTGGGAACGAATTCGAACGGTGTCGCTGTTATTTCGATAATGACACACAAAACAGTATTTGAATGGACCGTTTTTCATATTGGATTCGTCTCGATCCGATAAAATAACACACAGTTCGAACAGGCGTATTTATCGACGTCGAATCTCATATGAATTTTCACTCGAATCGATGACTTTTCAATCGGGAAACGAATCCGAGTCTGCATGCATGTATTTCTGATGTGGAATAATCCTTACAAACTGAAATCGCCGCGCCCAGCATCGGATTCGTTCACGTTCATAGTCCACAGCAGCAGTAGTAGTCCTCAACGCCTATTTCCGTGCCGAGGGTGAAACACTTTAAAAAATCACCCTTTGGGAATGAATCCGAACAGTGTTAATGTTTCTTCGATAATGACACACAAAACAGAATTTGATTGGACCGTTTTTCATATTGGATTCGACTCGATCCGATAAAAAAACATACAGTTCAAACAGGCGTATTTATCGACGTCGAATTACATGTGAATTTTCGCTCGAATCGATGACTTTTCAACCGGGAAACAACACCGAGTCTGCATGCAAGTGTGTCTGTTGTGGAATAATCCCTACAAACTGAGAACGCCGTGCCGAGCATCGTATTCGTTCACTTTCATAGTCCGCTGCAGCAGTAGTAGTCCTCAACGGCTACTTTCGTGCCGAGGGTGAAAGATTTTTAAAAATCACCTTCTGGGAACGAATCCGAACGGTGTCAATGTTATTTCGATAATGACACACATACCAGAATTTGAATGGACCGTTTTACACATTGGATTCGTCTCGATTCGATACTAAAAACCATCAATTGAAACATGCGAATTTATCAACGTCAAATCTCACGTGAATTTTCGTTCCAATTAACGATTTTTAAATCGGGAAACGAATCCGAGTCTGCATGCAAGTATTTCTGTTGTGGAATAATCCCTACAAACTGAGAACGCCGCGCCGAGCATCGCATTCGGTCACGTTCATAGTCCACAGCAACAGTAGTAGTCCTGAACGGCTATTTCCGGGCCGAGGGTGAAACATTTTTAAAAATCGCCCTCTGGGATTGAATCCGAACAGTGTCAAGGTTATTTCGATTATGACACACAAAACAGAATTTGAATGGACCGTTTTTCATATTGGATTCGTCTCGATCCGATAAAAAAAACATACAGTTCAATCAGGCGTGTTTATCGACGTCGAATCTCATGTGAATTTTGGCTCGATTCGACGACTTTTCAATCGGGAAACGAATCCGAGTCTGCCTGCAAGTGCGTCTGTTGTGGAATAATCCCTACAAACTGAGAATGCCGTGCCGAGCATCGGATTCGTTCACGTTCATAGTCCACAGCAGCAGTAGTAGTCCTCAACGGCTATTTCCGTGCCGAGGGTGAAACATTTTTAAAAATTACCTTCTGGGAATGAATCCGAACACACTCAAGGTTATTTCGATAATGACTCACAGAACAGAATTTGAATCGACCGTTTTTCATATTGGATTCGACTCGATCCGATAAAAAAACATACAGTTCAAACAGGCGTATTTATCGACGTCGAATCTCATGTGAATTTTCGCTCGAATCGATGACTTTTCAATCGGGAAACAACACCGAGTCTGCATGCAAGTGTGTCTGTTGTGGAATAATCCCTACAAACTGAGAACGCCGTGCCGAGCATCGTATTCGTTCACTTTCATAGTCCGCTGCAGCAGTAGTAGTCCTCAACGGCTACTTTCGTGTCGAGGGTGAAAGATTTTTAAAAATCACCTTCTGGGAACGAATCCGAACGGTGTCAATGTTCTTTCGATAATGACACAGATAACAGAATTTGAATGGACCGTTTTACACATTGGATTCGTCTCGATTCGATAATAAAAACCAACAATTGAAACATGCGTCTTTATCAACGTCAAATCTCACGTGAATTTTCGTTCCAATTAACGATTTTTAAATCGGGAAACGAATCCGAGTCTGCATGCAAGTATTTCTGTTGTGGATTAATCCCTACAAACTGAGAACGCCGCGCCGAGCATCGCACTCGGTCACGTTCATAGTCCACAGCAACAGTAGTAGTCCTGAACGGCTATTTCCGGGCCGAGGGTGAAACATTTTTTAAAATCGCCCTCTGGGATTGAATCCGAACAGTGTCAAGGTTATTTCGATAATGACACACAAAACAGAATTTGAGTGGACCGTTTTTCATATTGGATTCGTCTCGATCCGCAAAAAAAACATACAGTTCGAACAGGCGTCTTTATCGACGTCGAATCTCGTGTGAATTTTCGCTCGAATCGACGACTTTTCAATCGGGAAACGAATCCGAGTCTGCATGCAAGTATTTCTGTTGTGGAATAATCCCTACAACCAGAAAACGCCGCGCCGAGCATCGGATTCGTTCATGTTCATAGTCCACAGCAGCAGTAGTAGTCCTCAACGGCTATTTCCGTGCCGACGGTGAAACAATTTTAATTATCACCTTCTGGAAATGAATCTGAACAGTGTCAAGGTTATTTCGATAATGACTCACAGAACAGAATTTGAATCGACCGTTTTTCATATTGGATTCGTCTCGATCCGATAAAAAAACATACAGTCAAATAGGTGTATTTATCAACGATGAATCTCATGTGAATTTTGGTTCGAATCGACGACTTTTAAATCGGGAAACGAATCCGAGTCTGCATGCAGGTGTTTCTATTGTAGAATAATCTTTACAAGCTGAGAATGCCGCGCCGAGCATCGGATTCATTCACGTTCATAGTCTACAACAGCAGTAGGAGTCCTCAACGGCTATTTTCGTGCCGAGAGGGATACATTTTAAAAAATCACCTACTGGGAACGATTCCGAACCGTCTTAAGGTTATTTCGATTATGAAACAAAACAGAATTTGAATGGACCGTTTCCATATTTGATTCACCTCGGGCCGATAAAAAAAAGGTTGAAACAGGCGTATTTATCAACGTCGAATCTCATGTGAATTTCTGTTCGAATCGACGACTTTTAAATCGGGAAACGAATCCGCGTGTGCTTGCAATTGTTTCTATTGTGAAATAATCCCTACAAACTGAGAATGCCGCGCCGAGCATCGCCCTGGTTCGCGTTCATAGTCCACAGCAGCAGTAGTAGTCCTCAACGGCTATTTTCGTGCCGAGGGTGAAAGATTTTTAACAATCACTTTCTGCGAACGAATCCGAACGGTGTCAATGTAATTTCGATAATGACACACAAAACAGAATTTGAATCGACCGTTTTTCATATTGGATTCGTCTCGATCCGATAAAAAAACATACAGATCGAACAGGCGTATTTATCGACGTCGAATCTCGTGTGAATTTTCGCTCGAATCGACGATTTTTCAATCGGGAAACGAATCCGAGTCTGCATACAAGTATTTCTGTTGTCCAATAATCCCGATAAACTGAAAACGCCGCGCCGAGCATCGAATTCGTTCACGTTCATAATCCACAGAAGCAGTAGTAGTCCTCAACGGCTATTTCCGTGCCGAGGGTGAAACATTTTTAAAAATCGCCTTCTGGGAATGAATCCGAACAGTGTCAAGGTTATTTCGATAATGACACACAAAACAGAATTAGAATGGACCATTTTTCATATAGGATTCGTCTCGATCCGATAACAAAAAACATACAGTTCAAACAGGCGTATTTATCGACCTCGAATCTCATGTGAATTTTCGGTCGAATCGACGACTTTTCAATCGGGAGATCAATCCGAGTCTGCAGGCAGATGTGTCTGTTGTGAAATAATCCCTACAAACTGAGAAAGCCGTGCCGAGCATCGGATTCGTTCACGTTCATAGTCCACAGCAGCAGTAGTAGTCCTCAACGGCTATTTTCGTGCCGAGGGTGAAAGATTTTTAACAATCACCTTCTGGGAACGAATTCGAACGGTGTCGTTGTTATTTCGATAATGACACACAAAACAGTATTTGAATGGACCGTTTTTCATATTGGATTCGTCTCGATCCGATAAAATAACACACAGTTCGAACAGGCGTATTTATCGACGTCGAATCTCATATGAATTTTCACTCGAATCGATGACTTTTCAATCGGGAAACGAATCCGAGTCTGCATGCATGTATTTCTGATGTGGAATAATCCTTACAAACTGAAATCGCCGCGCCCAGCATCGGATTCGTTCACGTTCATAGTCCACAGCAGCAGTAGTAGTCCTCAACGCCTATTTCCGTGCCGAGGGTGAAACACTTTAAAAAATCACCCTTTGGGAATGAATCCGAACAGTGTTAATGTTTCTTCGATAATGACACACAAAACAGAATTTGATTGGACCGTTTTTCATATTGGATTCGACTCGATCCGATAAAAAAACATACAGTTCAAACAGGCGTATTTATCGACGTCGAATTACATGTGAATTTTCGCTCGAATCGATGACTTTTCAATCGGGAAACAACACCGAGTCTGCATGCAAGTGTGTCTGTTGTGGAATAATCCCTACAAACTGAGAACGCCGTGCCGAGCATCGTATTCGTTCACTTTCTTAGTCCGCTGCAGCAGTAGTAGTCCTCAACGGCTACTTTCGTGCCGAGGGTGAAAGATTTTTAAAAATCACCTTCTGGGAACGAATCCGAACGGTGTCAATGTTATTTCGATAATGACACACATACCAGAATTTGAATGGACCGTTTTACACATTGGATTCGTCTTGATTCGATACTAAAAACCATCAATTGAAACATGCGAATTTATCAACGTCAAATCTCACGTGAATTTTCGTTCCAATTAACGATTTTTAAATCGGGAAACGAATCCGAGTCTGCATGCAAGTATTTCTGTTGTGGAATAATCCCTACAAACTGAGAACGCCGCGCCGAGCATCGCATTCGGTCACGTTCATAGTCCACAGCAACAGTAGTAGTCCTGAACGGCTATTTCCGGGCCGAGGGTGAAACATTTTTAAAAATCGCCCTCTGGGATTGAATCCGAACAGTGTCAAGGTTATTTCGATTATGACACACAAAACAGAATTTGAATGGACCGTTTTTCATATTGGATTCGTCTCGATCCGATAAAAAAAACATACAGTTCAATCAGGCGTGTTTATCGACGTCGAATCTCATGTGAATTTTGGCTCGATTCGACGACTTTTCAATCGGGAAACGAATCCGAGTCTGCCTGCAAGTGCGTCTGTTGTGGAATAATCCCTACAAACTGAGAATGCCGTGCCGAGCATCGGATTCCTTCACGTTCATAGTCCACAGCAGCAGTAGTAGTCCTCAACGGCTATTTCCGTGCCGAGGGTGTAACATTTTTAAAAATTACCTTCTGGGAATGAATCCGAACAGTGTCAAGGTTATTTCGATAATGACTCACAGAACAGAATTTGAATCGACCGTTTTTCATATTGGATTCGTCTCGATCCGATAAAAAAACATACAGTCAAATAGGTGTATTTATCACCGATGAATCTCATGTGAATTTTGGTTCGAATCGACGACTTTTAAATCGGGAAACGAATCCGAGTCTGCATGCAGGTGTTTCTATTGTGGAATAATCTTTACAAGCTGAGAATGCCGCGCCGAGCATCGGATTCATTCAGGTTCATAGTCTACAACAGCAGTAGGAGTCCTCAACGGCTATTTTCGTGCCGAGAGTGATACATTTTAAAAAATCACCTACTGGGAACGATTCCGAACCGTCTTAAGGTTATTTCGATTATGAAACAAAACAGAATTTGAATGGAACGTTTCCATATTTGATTCATCTCGGTCCGATAAAAAAACGGTTGAAACAGGCGTATTTATCAACGTCGAATCTCATGTGAATTTCTGTTCGAATCGACGACTTTTAAATCGGGAAACGAATCCGCGTGTGCTTGAAATTGTTTCTATTGTGAAATAATCCCTACAAACTGAGAATGCCGTGCCGAGCATCGGATTCGTTCACGTTCATAGTCCACAGCAGCAGTAGTTGTCCTCAACGGCTATTTCCGTGCCGAGGGTGAAACATTTTTAAAAATTTCCTTCTGGGAATGAATCCGAACAGTGTCAAGGTTAATTCGATAATGACACACAAAACAGAATTTGAATGGACCGTTTTTCATATTGGATTCGTCTCGATCCGATAAAAAAACATACAGTTCGAACAGGCGTATTTATCGACGTCGAATCTCGTGTGAATTTTCGCTCGAATCGACGACTTTTCAATCGGGAAACGAATCCGAGTCTGCATGCAAGTATTTCTGTTGTGGAATAATCCCTACAACCTGAAAACGCCGCGCCGAGCATCGGATTCGTTCATGTTCATAGTCCACAGCAGCAGTAGTAGTCCTCAACGGCTATTTCCGTGCCGACGGTGAAACATTTTTAAATATCACCTTCTGGAAATGAATCCGAACAGTGTCAAGGTTATTTCGATAATGACTCACAGAACAGAATTTGATTCGACCGTTTTTCATATTGGATTCGTCTCGATCCGATAAAAAAACATACAGTCAAATAGGTGTATTTATCAACGATGAATCTCATGTGAATTTTGGTTCGAATCGACGACTTTTAAATCGGGAAACGAATCCGAGTCTGCAGGCAGGTGTTTCTATTGTGGAATAATCTTTACAAGCTGAGAATGCCGCGCCGAGCATCGGATTCATTCACGTTCATAGTCTACAACAGCAGTAGGAGTCCTCAACGGCTATTTTCGTGCCGAGAGTGATACATTTAAAAAAATCACCTACTGGGAACTATTCCGAACCGTCTTAAGGTTATTTCGATTATGAAACAAAACAGAATTTGAATGGACCGTTTCCATATTTGATTCATCTCGGTCCGATAAAAAAACGGTTGAAACAGGCGTATTTATCACCGTCGAATCTCATGTGAATTTCTGTTCGAATCGACGACTTTTAAATCGGGAAACGAATCCGCGTGTGCTTGCAATTGTTTCTATTGTGAAATAAGCCCTACAAACTGAGAATGCCGCGCCGAGCATCGAATTCGTTCACGTTCATAATCCACAGAAGCAGTAGTAGTCCTCAACGGCTATTTCCGTGCCGAGGGTGACAGATTTTTAAAAATCGCCTTCTGGGAATGAATCCGAACAGTGTCAAGGTTATTTCGATAATGACACACAAAACAGAATTTGAATGGACCATTTTTCATATAGGATTCGTCTCGATCCGATAACAAAAAACATACAGTTCAAACAGGCGTATTTATCGACCTCGAATCTCATGTGAATTTTCGGTCGAATCGACGACTTTTCAATCGGGAGATGAATCCGAGTCTGCATGCAAGTGTGTCTGTTGTGAAATAATCCCTACAAACTGATTAAGCCGTGCCGAGCATCGGATTCGTTCACGTTCATAGTCCACAGCAGCAGTAGTAGTCCTCAACGGCTATTTTCGTGCCGAGGGTGAAAGATTTTTAACAATCACCTTCTGGGAACGAATTCGAACGGTGTCGTTGTTATTTCGATAATGACACACAAAACAGAATTTGAATGGACCGTTTTTCATATTGGATTCGTCTCGATCCGATAAAATAACACACAGTTCGAACAGGCGTATTTATCGACGTCGAATCTCATATGAATTTTCACTCGAATCGATGACTTTTCAATCGGGAACCGAATCCGAGTCTGCATGCATGTATTTCTGTTGTGGAATAATCCTTACAAACTGAAATCGCCGCGCCCAGCATCGGATTCGTTCACGTTCATAGTCCACAGCAGCAGTAGTAGTCCTCAACGCCTATTTCCGTGCCGAGGGTGAAACACTTTAAAAAATCACCCTCTGGGAATGAATCCGAAAAGTGTCAATGTTTCTTCGATAATGACACACAAAACAGAATTTGATTGGACCGTTTTTCATATTGGATTCGACTCGATCCGATAAAAAAACATACAGTTCAAACAGGCGTATTTATCGACGTCGAATCTCATGTGAATTTTCGCTCGAATCGATGACTTTTCAATCGGGAAACAACACCGAGTCTGCATGCAAGTGTGTCTGTTGTGGAATAATCCCTACAAACTGAGAACGCCGTGCCGAGCATCGTATTCGTTCACTTTCATAGTCCGCTGCAGCAGTAGTAGTCCTCAACGGCTACTTTCGTGGCGAGGGTGAAAGATTTTTAAAAATCACCTTCTGGGAACGAATCCGAACGGTGTCAATGTTATTTCGATAATGACACAGATAACAGAATTTGAATGGACCGTTTTACACATTGGATTCGTCTCGATTCGATAATAAAAACCAACAATTGAAACATGCGTATTTATCAACGTCAAATCTCACGTGAATTTTCGTTCCAATTAACGATTTTTAAATCGGGAAACGAATCCGAGTCTGCATGCAAGTATTTTTGTTGTGGAATAATCCCTACAAACTGAGAACGCCGCGCCGAGCATCGCATTCGGTCACGTTCATAGTCCACAGCAACAGTAGTAGTCCTGAACGGCTATTTCCGGGCCGAGGGTGAAACATTTTTTTAAATCGCCCTCTGGGATTGAATCCGAACAGTGTCAAGGTTATTTCGATAATGACACACAAAACAGAATTTGAATGGACCGTTTTTCATATTGGATTCGTCTCGATCCGCAAAAAAAACATACAGTTCGAACAGGCGTCTTTATCGACGTCGAATCTCGTGTGAATTTTCGCTCGAATCGACGACTTTTCAATCGGGAAACGAATCCGAGTCTGCATGCAAGTATTTCTGTTGTGGAATAATCTCTACAACCAGAAAACGCCGCGCCGAGCATCGGATTCGTTCATGTTCATAGTCCACAGCAGCAGTAGTAGTCCTCAACGGCTATTTCCGTGCCGACGGTGAAACATTTTTAAATATCACCTTCTGGAAATGAATCCGAACAGTGTCAAGGTTATTTCGATAATGACTCACAGAACAGAATTTGAATCGACCGTTTTTCATATTGGATTCGTCTCGATCCGATAAAAAAACATACAGTCAAATAGGTGTATTTATCAACGATGAATCTCATGTGAATTTTGGTTCGAATCGACGACTTTTAAATCGGGAAACGAATCCGAGTCTGCATGCAGGTGTTTCTATTGTGGAATAATCTTTACAAGCTGAGAATGCCGCGCCGAGCATCGGATTCATTCACGTTCATAGTCTACAACAGCAGTAGGAGTCCTCAACGGCTATTTTCGTGCCGAGAGTGATACATTTTAAAAAATCACCTACTGGGAACGATTCCGAACCGTCTTAAGGTTATTTCGATTATGAAACAAAACAGAATTTGAATGGACCGTTTCCATATTTGATTCACCTCGGTCCGATAAAAAAACGGTTGAAACAGGCGTATTTATCAACGTCGAATCTCATGTGAATTTCTGTTCGAATCGACGACTTTTAAATCGGGAAACGAATCCGCGTGTGCTTGCAATTGTTTCTATTGTGAAATAATCCCTACAAACTGAGAATGCCGCGCCGAGCATCGCCCTGGTTCGCGTTCATAGTCCACAGCAGCAGTAGTAGTCCTCAACGGCTATTTTCGTGCCGAGGGTGAAAGATTTTTAACAATCACTTTCTGCGAACGAATCCGAACGCTGTCAATGTAATTTCGATAATGACACACAAAACAGAATTTGAATCGACCGTTTTTCATAATGGATTCGTCTCGATCCGATAAAAAAACATACAGTTCGAACAGGCGTATTTATCGACGTCGAATCTCGTGTGAATTTTCGCTCGAATCGACGATTTTTCAATCGGGAAACGAATCCGAGTCTGCATACAAGTATTTCTGTTGTCCAATAATCCCGATAAACTGAAAACGCCGCGCCGAGCATCGAATTCGTTCACGTTCATAATCCACAGAAGCAGTAGTAGTCCTCAACGGCTATTTCCGTGCCGAGGGTGAAACATTTTTAAAAATCGCCTTCTGGGAATGAATCCGAACAGTGTCAAGGTTATTTCGATAATGACACACAAAACAGAATTTGAATGGAACATTTTTCATATAGGATTCGTCTCGATCCGATAACAAAAAACATACAGTTCAAACAGGCCTATTTATCGACCTCGAATCTCATGTGAATTTTCGGTCGAATCGACGACTTTTCAATCGGGAGATGAATCCGAGTCTGCAGGCAGATGTGTCTGTTGTGAAATAATCCCTACAAACTGAGAAAGCCGTGCCGAGCATCGGATTCGTTCACGTTCATAGTCCACAGCAGCAGTAGTAGTCCTCAACGGCTATTTTCGTGCCGAGGGTGAAAGATTTTTAACAATCACCTTCTGGGAACGAATTCGAACGGTGTCGTTGTTATTTCGATAATGACACACAAAACAGTATTTGAATGGACCGTTTTTTATATTGGATTCGTCTCAATCCGATAAAATAACACACAGTTCGAACAGGCGTAGTTATCGACGTCGAATCTCATATGAATTTTCACTCGAATCGATGACTTTTCAATCGGGAAACGAATCCGAGTCTGCATGCATGTATTTCTGATGTGGAATAATCCTTACAAACTGAAATCGCCGCGCCCAGCATCGGATTCGTTCACGTTCATAGTCCACAGCAGCAGTAGTAGTCCTCAACGCCTATTTCCGTGCCGAGGGTGAAACACTTTAAAAAATCACCCTTTGGGAATGAATCCGAACAGTGTTAATGTTTCTTCGATAATGACACACAAAACAGAATTTGATTGGACCGTTTTTCATATTGGATTCGACTCGATCCGATAAAAAAAACATACAGTTCAAACAGGCGTATTTATCGACGTCGAATTACATGTGAATTTTCGCTCGAATCGATGACTTTTCAATCGGGAAACAACACCGAGTCTGCATGCAAGTGTGTCTGTTGTGGAATAATCCCTACAAACTGAGAACGCCGTGCCGAGCATCGTATTCGTTCACTTTCATAGTCCGCTGCAGCAGTAGTAGTCCTCAACGGCTACTTTCGTGCCGAGGGTGAAAGATTTTTAAAAATCACCTTCTGGGAACGAATCCGAACGGTGTCAATGTTATTTCGATAATGACACACATACCAGAATTTGAATGGACCGTTTTACACATTGGATTCGTCTCGATTCGATAGTAAAAACCATCAATTGAAACATGCGTATTTATCAACGTCAAATCTCACGTGAATTTTCGTTCCAATTAACGATTTTTAAATCGGGAAACGAATCCGAGTCTGCATGCAAGTATTTCTGTTGTGAAATAATCCCTACAAACTGAGAACGCCGCGCCGAGCATCGCATTCGGTCACGTTCATAGTCCACAGCAACAGTAGTAGTCCTGAACGGCTATTTCCGGGCCGAGGGTGAAACATTTTTAAAAATCGCCCTCTGGGATTGAATCCGAACAGTGTCAAGGTTATTTCGATTATGACACACAAAACAGAATTTGAATGGACCGTTTTTCATATTGGATTCGTCTCGATCCGATAAAAAAAACATACAGTTCAATCAGGCGTGTTTATCGACGTCGAATCTCATGTGAATTTTGGCTCGATTCGACGACTTTTCAATCGGGAAACGAATCCGAGTCTGCCTGCAAGTGCGTCTGTTGTGGAATAATCCCTACAAACTGAGAATGCCGTGCCGAGCATCGGATTCGTTCACGTTCATAGTCCACAGCAGCAGTAGTAGTCCTCATCGGCTATTTCCGTGCCGAGGGTGAAACATTTTTAAAAATTACCTTCTGGGAATGAATCCGAACAGTGTCAAGGTTATTTCGATAATGACACACAAAACAGAATTTGAATGGACCGTTTTTCATATTGGATTCATCTCGGTCCGATAAAAAAACGGTTGAAACAGGCGTATTTATCAACGTCGAATCTCATGTGAATTTCTGTTCGAATCGACGACTTTTAAATCGGGAAACGAATCCGCGTGTGCTTGCAAGTGTTTCTATTGTGAAATAATCCCTACAAACTGAGAATGCCGCGCCGAGCATCGCATTGGTTCGCGTTCATAGTCCACAGCAGCAATAGTAGTCCTCAACGGTTATTTTCGTGCCGAGGGTGAAAGATTTTTAACAATCACTTTCTGCGAACGAATCCGAACGGTGTCGATGTAATTTCGAAAATGACACACAAAACAGAATTTGAATCGACCGTTTTTCATATTGGATTCTTCTCGATCCGATAAAAAAACATACAGTTCGAACAGGCGTATTTATCGACGTCGAATCTCGTGTGAATTTTCGCTCGAATCGACGATTTTTCAATCGGGAAACGAATCCGAGTCTGCATACAAGTATTTCTGTTGTCCAATAATCCCGATAAACTGAAAACGCCGCGCCGAGCATCGAATTCGTTCACGTTCATAATCCACAGAAGCAGTAGTAGTCCTCAACGGCTATTTCCGTGCCGAGAGTGAAACATTTTTAAAAATCGCCTTCTGGGAATGAATCCGAACAGTGTCAAGGTTATGTCGATAATGACACACAAAACAGAATTTGAATGGACCATTTTTCATATAGGATTCGTCTCGATCCGATAACAAAAAACATACAGTTCAAACAGGCGTATTTATCGACCTCGAATCTCATGTGAATTTTCGGTCGAATCGACGACTTTTCAATCGGGAGATGAATCCGAGTCTGCATGCAAGTGTGTCTGTTGTGAAATAATCCCTACAAACTGAGAAAGCCGTGCCGAGTATCGGATTCGGTCACGTTCATAGTCCACAGCAGCAGTAGTAGTCCTCAACGGCTATTTTCGTACCGAGGGTGAAAGATTTTTAACAATCACCTTCTGGGAACGAATTCGAACGGTGTCGTTGTTATTTCGATAATGACACACAAAACAGAATTTGATTGGACCGTTTTTCATATTGGATTCGACTCGATCCGATAAAAAAACATACAGTTCAAACAGGCGTATTTATCGACGTCGAATCTCATGTGAATTTTCGCTCGAATCGATGACTTTTCAATCGGGAAACAACACCGAGTCTGCATGCAAGTGTGTCTGTTGTGGAATAATCCCTACAAACTGAGAACGCCGTGCCGAGCATCGTATTCGTTCACTTTCATAGTCCGCTGCAGCAGTAGTAGTCCTCAACGGCTACTTTCGTGGCGAGGGTGAAAGATTTTTAAAAATCACCTTCTGGGAACGAATCCGAACGGTGTCAATGTTATTTCGATAATGACACAGATAACAGAATTTGAATGGACCATTTTACACATTGGATTCGTCTCGATTCGATAATAAAAACCAACAATTGAAACATGCGTATTTATCAACGTCAAATCTCACGTGAATTTTCGTTCCAATTAACGATTTTTAAATCGGGAAACGAATCCGAGTCTGCATGCAAGTATTTTTGTTGTGGAATAATCCCTACAAACTGAGAACGCCGCGCCGAGCATCGCATTCGGTCACGTTCATAGTCCACAGCAACAGTAGTAGTCCTGAACGGCTATTTCCGGGCCGAGGGTGAAACATTTTTTAAAATCGCCCTCTGGGATTGAATCCGAACAGTGTCAAGGTTATTTCGATAATGACACACAAAACAGAATTTGAATGGACCGTTTTTCATATTGGATTCGTCTCGATCCGCAAAAAAAACATACAGTTCGAACAGGCGTCCTTATCGACGTCGAATCTCGTGTGAATTTTCGCTCGAATCGACGACTTTTCAATCGGGAAACGAATCCGAGTCTGCATGCAAGTATTTCTGTTGTGGAATAATCCCTACAACCAGAAAACGCCGCGCCGAGCATCGGATTGGTTCATGTTCATAGTCCACAGCAGCAGTAGTAGTCCTCAACGGCTATTTCCGTGCCGACGGTGAAACATTTTTAAATATCACCTTCTGGAAATGAATCCGAACAGTGTCAAGGTTATTTCGATAATGACTCACAGAACAGAATTTGAATCGACCGTTTTTCATATTGGATTCGTCTCGATCCGATAAAAAAACATACAGTCAAATAGGTGTATTTATCAACGATGAATCTCATGTGAATTTTGGTTCGAATCGACGACTTTTAAATCGGGAAACGAATCCGAGTCTGCATGCAGGTGTTTCTATTGTGGAATAATCTTTACAAGCTGAGAATGCCGCGCCGAGCATCGGATTCATTCACGTTCATAGTCTACAACAGCAGTAGGAGTCCTCAACGGCTATTTTCGTGCCGAGAGTGATACATTTTAAAAAATCACCTACTGGGAACGATTCCGAACCGTCTTAAGGTTATTTCGATTATGAAACAAAACAGAATTTGAATGGACCGTTTCCATATTTGATTCACCTCGGTCCGATAAAAAAACGGTTGAAACAGGCGTATTTATCAACGTCGAATCTCATGTGAATTTCTGTTCGAATCGACGACTTTTAAATCGGGAAACGAATCCGCGTGTGCTTGCAATTGTTTCTATTGTGAAATAATCCCTACAAACTGAGAATGCCGCGCCGAGCATCGCCCTGGTTCGCGTTCATAGTTCACAGCAGCAGTAGTAGTCCTCAACGGCTATTTTCGTGCCGAGGGTGAAAGATTTTTAACAATCACTTTCTGCGAACGAATCCGAACGGTGTCAATGTAATTTCGATAATGACACACAAAACAGAATTTGAATCGACCGTTTTTCATATTGGATTCGTCTCGATCCGATAAAAAAACATACAGTTCGAACAGGCGTATTTATCGACGTCGAATCTCGTGTGAATTTTCGCTCGAATCGACGATTTTTCAATCGGGAAACGAATCCGAGTCTGCATACAAGTATTTCTGTTGTCCAATAATCCCGATAAACTGAAAACGCCGCGCCGAGCATCGAATTCGTTCACGTTCATAATCCACAGAAGCAGTAGTAGTCCGCAACGGCTATTTCCGTGCCGAGGGTGAAACATTTTTAAAAATCGCCTTCTGGGAATGAATCCGAACAGTGTCAAGGTTATTTCGATAATGACACATAAAACAGAATTTGAATGGAACATTTTTCATATAGGATTCGTCTCGATCCGATAACAAAAAACATACAGTTCAAACAGGCCTATTTATCGACCTCGAATCTCATGTGAATTTTCGGTCGAATCGACGACTTTTCAATCGGGAGATGAATCCGAGTCTGCAGGCAGATGTGTCTGTTGTGAAATAATCCCTACAAACTGAGAAAGCCGTGCCGAGCATCGGATTCGTTCACGTTCATAGTCCACAGCAGCAGTAGTAGTCCTCAACGGCTATTTTCGTGCCGAGGGTGAAAGATTTTTAACAATCACCTTCTGGGAACGAATTCGAACGGTGTCGTTGTTATTTCGATAATGACACACAAAACAGTATTTGAGTGGACCGTTTTTTATATTGGATTCGTCTCGATCCGATAAAATAACACACAGTTCGAACAGGCGTAGTTATCGACGTCGAATCTCATATGAATTTTCACTCGAATCGATGACTTTTCAATCAGGAAACGAATCCGAGTCTGCATGCATGTATTTCTGATGTGGAATAATCCTTACAAACTGAAATCGCCGCGCCCAGCATCGGATTCGTTCACGTTCATAGTCCACAGCAGCAGTAGTAGTCCTCAACGCCTATTTCCGTGCCGAGGGTGAAACACTTTAAAAAATCACCCTTTGGGAATGAATCCGAACAGTGTTAATGTTTCTTCGATAATGACACACAAAACAGAATTTGATTGGGCCGTTTTTCATATTGGATTCGACTCGATCCGATAAAAAAAACATACAGTTCAAACAGGCGTATTTATCGACGTCGAATTACATGTGAATTTTCGCTCGAATCGATGACTTTTCAATCGGGAAACAACACCGAGTCTGCATGCAAGTGTGTCTGTTGTGGAATAATCCCTACAAACTGAGAACGCCGTGCCGAGCCTCGTATTCGTTCACTTTCATAGTCCGCTGCAGCAGTAGTAGTCCTCAACGGCTACTTTCGTGCCGAGGGTGAAAGATTTTTAAAAATCACCTTCTGGGAACGAATCCGAACGGTGTCAATGTTATTTCGATAATGACACACATACCAGAATTTGAATGGACCGTTTTACACATTGGATTCGTCTCGATTCGATACTAAAAACCATCAATTGAAACATGCGTATTTATCAACGTCAAATCTCACGTGAATTTTCGTTCCAATTAACGATTTTTAAATCGGGAAACGAATCCGAGTCTGCATGCAAGTATTTCTGTTGTGAAATAATCCCTACAAACTGAGAACGCCGCGCCGAGCATCGCATTCGGTCACGTTCATAGTCCACAGCAACAGTAGTAGTCCTGAACGGCTATTTCCGGGCCGAGGGTGAAACATTTTTAAAAATCGCCCTCTGGGATTGAATCCGAACAGTGTCAAGGTTATTTCGATTATGACACACAAAACAGAATTTGAATGGACCGTTTTTCATATTGGATTCGTCTCGATCCGATAAAAAAAACATACAGTTCAATCAGGCGTGTTTATCGACGTCGAATCTCATGTGAATTTCGGCTCGATTCGACGACTTTTCAATCGGGAAACGAATCCGAGTCTGCCTGCAAGTGCGTCTGTGTGGAATAATCCCTACAAACTGAGAATGCCGTGCCGAGCATCGGATTCGTTCACGTTCATAGTCCACAGCAGCAGTAGTAGTCCTCAACGGCTATTTCCGTGCCGAGGGTGAAACATTTTTAAAAATTACCTTCTGGGAATGAATCCGAACAGTGTCAAGGTTATTTCGATAATGACACACAAAACAGAATTTGAATGGACCGTTTTTCATATTGGATTCATCTCGGTCCGATAAAAAAACGGTTGAAACAGGCGTATTTATCAACGTCGAATCTCATGTGAATTTCTGTTCGAATCGACGACTTTTAAATCGGGAAACGAATCCGCGTGTGCTTGCAAGTGTTTCTATTGTGAAATAATCCCTACAAACTGAGAATGCCGCGCCGAGCATCGCATTGGTTCGCGTTCATAGTCCACAGCAGCAATAGTAGTCCTCAACGGCTATTTTCGTGCCGAGAGTGAAACATTTTTAAAAATCACGTACTGGGAACGATTCCGTCCAGTCTTAAGGTCATTTCGATTATAAAACATAACAGAATTTTAATTTACATTTTTCATATTGGATTCATCTCGGCCCGATAAAAAAAAGGTTGAAACAGGCGTATTTATCAACGTCGAATCTCATGTGAATTTCTGTTCGAATCGACGACTTTTCAAACGGGAAACGAATCTGCGTATGCATGCAAGTGTTTCTATTGTGGAATAATCCCTACAAACTGAGAACGCCGCGTCAAGCATCGGATTCGTTCACGTTTATAATCCACAGCAGCAGTAGTAGACCTCAACGGCTTTTTTTCGTGCCGAGGGTGAAACACTTTTAAAAATCACCGTCTGGGAACGAATCCGAACAGTCTCAAGGTTATTTCGATACCGAAATACAAAACAGAGTTTGAATGGACCGGTTTTCATATGGGATTTGTCTCGATCCGATAGAAAAACATACAGTTCAAACAGGCGTATTTATCGACGTGGAATCTCATGTGAATTTGCGCTCGAATCGACGACTTTTATATCGGGAAACGAATCCGAGTCTACATGCAAGTGTTTCTGTTGTGGAATAATCCCTACAAACTGAGAATGCTGCGCCGAGCATCGGATTCATTCACGTTCATAGTCTACAACAGCAGTAGGAGTCCTCAACGGCTATTTTCGTGCCGAGAGTGAAACATTTTAAAAAATCACCTTCTGGGAACGAATCCGAACGGTGTCGATGTTATTTCAATAAGGACACACAAAACAGAATTTGAATGGACCGTTTTTCATATTGGATTCGTCTCGATCCGATAAAAAACATACAGTCAAATAGGTGTATTTATCAACGATGAATCTCATGTGAATTTTGGTTCGAATCGACGACTTTTAAATCGGGAAACGAATCCGAGTCTGCATGCAGGTGTTTCTATTGTGGAATAATCTTTACAAGCTGAGAATGCCGCGCCGAGCATCGGATTCATTCACGTTCATAGTCTACAACAGCAGTAGGAGTCCTCAACGGCTATTTTCGTGCCGAGAGTGAAACATTTTAAAAAATCACCTACTGGGAACGATTCCGAACCGTCTTAAGGTTATTTCGATTATGAAACAAAACAGAATTTGAATGGACCGTTTTCATATTTGATTCATCTCGGTCCGATAAAAAAACGGTTGAAACAGGCGTATTTATCAACGTCGAATCTCATGTGAATTTCTGTTCGAATCGACGACTCTTAAATCGGGAAACGAATCCGCGTGTGCTTGCAAGTGATTCTATTGTGAAATAATCCCTACAAACTGAGAATGCCGCGCCGAGCATTGCATTGGTTCGCGTTCATAGTCCACAGCAGCAGTAGTAGTCCTCAACGGCTATTTTCGTGCCGAGGGTGAAAGATTTTTAACAATCACTTTCTGCGAACGAATCCGAACGGTGTCGATGTAATTTCGATAATGACACACAAAACAGAATTTGAATCGACCGTTTTTCATATTGGATTCGTCTCGATCCGATAAAAAAACATACAGTTCGAACAGGCGTATTTATCGACGTCGAATCTCGTGTGAATTTTCGCTCGAATCGACGATTTTTCAATCGGGAAACGAATCCGAGTCTGCATGCAAGTATTTCTGTTGTCCAGTAATCCCGATAAACTGAAAACGCCGCGCCGAGCATCGAATTCGTTCACGTTCATAATCCACAGCAGCAGTAGTAGTCCTCAACGGCTATTTCCGTGCCGAGGGTGAAACATTTTTAAAAATCGCCTTCTGGGAATGAATCCGAACAGTGTCAAGGTTATTTCGATAATGACACACAAAACAGAATTTGAATGGACCATTTTTCATATAGGATTCGTCTCGATCCGATAAAAAAAACATACAGTTCAAGCAGGTGTATTTATCGACGTCGAATCTCATGTGAATTTTCGGTCGAATCGACGACTTATCAATCGGGAGACGAATCCCAGTCTGCATGCAAGTGTCTGTTGTGAAATAGTCCCTACAAACTGAGAAAGCCGTGCCGAGCATAGGATTCGTTCACGTTCATAGTCCACAGCAGCAGTAGTAGTCCTCAACGGCTATTTTCGTGCCGAGGGTGAAAGATTTTTAACAATCACCTTCTGGGAACGAATTCGAACGGTGTCGATGTTATTTCGATAATGACACACAAAACAGAATTTGAATGGACCGTTTTTCATATTGGATTCGTCTCGATCCGATAAAATAACACACAGTTCGAACAGGCGTATTTATCGACGTCGAATCTCATATGAATTTTCACTCGAATCGACGACTTTTCAATCGGGAAACGAATCCGAGTCTGCATGCAAGTATTTCTGTTGTGGAATAATCCTTACAAACTGAAATCGCCGCGCCGAGCATCGGATTCGTTCACGTTCATAGTCCGCAGCAGCAGTAGTAGTCCTCAACGGCTATTTCCGTGCCGAGGGTGAAACACTTTTAAAAATCACCCTCTGGGAATGAATCCGAACAGTGTCAATGTTTCTTCGATAATGACACACAAAACAGAATTTGATTGGACCGTTTTTCATATTGGATTCGTCTCGATCCGATAAAAAACATACAGTTCAAACAGGCGTATTTATCGACTTCGAATCTCATGTGAATTTTCGCTCGAATCGATGACTTTTCATTCGGGAAACAACACCGAGTCTGCATGCAAGTGTGTCTGTTGTGGAATAATCCCTACAAACTGAGAACGCCGTGCCGAGCATCGGATTCGTTCACTTTCATAGTCCGCTGCAGCAGTAGTAGTCCTCAACGGCTACTTTCGTGCCGAGGGTGAAAGATTTTTAAAAATCACCTTCTGGGAACGAATCTGAACGGTGTCAATGTTATTTCGATAATGACACACATAACAGAATTTGAATGGACCGTTTTACACATTGGATTCGTCTCGATTCGATAATAAAAACCATCAATTGAAACATGCGTATTTATCAACGTCAAATCTCACGTGAATTTTCGTTCGAATTAACGACTTTTAAATCGGGAACCGAATCCGAGTCTGCATGCAAGTATTTTTGTTGTGGAATAATCCCTACAATCTGAGAACGCCGCGCCGAGCATCGCATTCGGTCACGTTCATAGTCCACAGCAACAGTAGTAGTCCTGAACGGCTACTTCCGGGCCGAGGGTGAAACATTTATAAAAATCACCCTCTGGGATTGAATCCGAACAGTGTCAAGGTTATTTCGATAATGACACACAAAACAGAATTTGAATGGACCGTTTTTCATATTGGATTCGTCTCGATCCGATACAAAAAACATACAGTTCAAACAGGCGTGTTTATCGACGTCGAATCTCATGTGAATTTTGGCTCGATCCGACGACTTTTCAATCGGGAAACGAATCCGAGTCTGCATGCAAGTGCGTCTGTTGTGGAATAATCCCTACAAACTGAGAATGCCGTGCCGAGCATCGGATTCGTTCACGTTCATAGTCCACAGCAGCAGTAGTAGTCCTCAACGGCTATTTCCGTGCCGAGGGTGAAACATTTTTAAAAATTACCTTCTGGGAATGAATCCGAATAGTGTCAAGGTTATTTCGATAATGACACACAAAACAGAATTTGAATGGACCGTTTTTCATATTGGATTCATCTCGGTCCGATAAAAAAACGGTTGAAACAGGCGTATTTATCAACGTCGAATCTCATGTGAATTTCTGTTCGAATCGACGAATTTTAAATCGGGAAACGAATCCGCGTGTGCTTGCAAGTGTTTCTATTGTGAAATAATCCCTACAAACTGAGAATGCCGCGCCGAGCATCGCATTGGTTCGCGTTCATAGTCCACAGCAGCAGTAGTAATCCTCAACGGCTATTTTCGTGCCGAGGGTGAAACATTTTTAAAAATCACCTACTGGGAACGATTCCGTACAGTCTTAAGGGTATTTCGATTATGAAACAAAACAGAATTTTAATTTACATTTTTCATATTGGATTCATCTCGATCCGATAAAAAAAGGTTGAAACAGGCATATTTATCAACGTCGAATCTCATGTGAATTTCTGTTCGAATCGACGACTTTTAAAACGGGAAACGAATCTGCGTATGCATGCAAGTGTTTCTATTGTGGAATAATCCCTACAAACTGAGAACGCCGCGTCAAGCATCGGATTCGTTCACGTTCATAATCCACAGTAGTATAATCCATAGGATATAATCTATAGTAGCAGTAGTAGTCCTCAACGGCTTTTTTTCGTGCCGAGGGTGAAACACTTTTAAAAATCACCGTCTGGGAACGAATCCGAACAGTCTCAAGGTTATTTCGATAACGAAACACAAAACAGAATTTGAATGGACCGGTTGTCATATTGGATTTGTCTCGATCCTATAGAAAAACATACAGTTCAAACAGGCGTATTTATCGACGTCGAATCTCATGTGAATTTTCGCTCGGATCGACGACTTTTATATCGGGAAACGAATCCGAGTCTACATGCAAGTGTTTCTGTTGTGGAATAATCCCTACAAACTGAGAATGCTGCGCCCAGCATCGGATACGTTCACGTTCATAGTCCACAACAGCAGTAGTAGTCCTCAACGGCTATTTTCGTGCCGAGGGTGAAACAGTTTTAAAAATCACCTTCTGGGAACGAATCCGAACGGTGTCGATGTTATTTCAATAAGGACACACAAAACAGAATTTGAATGGACCGTTTTTCATATTGGATTCGTCTCGATCCGATAAAACCATACAGTTCGAACAGGCGTATTTATCGACGTCGAATCTCGTGTGAATTTTCGCTCGAATCGACGACTTTTCAATCGGGAAACGAATCCGAGTCTGCATGCAAGTATTTCTATTGTGGAATAATCCCTACAACCTGAAAACGCCGCGCCGAGCATCGGATTCGTTCATGTTCATAGTCCACAGCAGCAGTAGTAGTCCTCAACGGCTATTTCCGTGCCGACGGTGAAACATTTTTAAATATCACCTTCTGGAAATGAATCCGAACAGTGTCAAGGTTATTTCGATAATGACTCACAAAACAGAATTTGAATCGACCGTTTTTCATATTGTATTCGTCTCGATTCGATAAAAAAACATACAGTCAAATAGGTGTATTTATCAACATGAAACTCATGTGAATTTTGGTTCGAATCGACGACTTTTAAATCGGGAAACGAATCCGAGTCTGCATGCAGGTGTTTCTATGTGGAATAATCTTTACAAGCTGAGAATGCCGCGCCGAGCATCGGATTTATTCACGTTCATAGTCTACAACAGCAGTAGGAGTCCTCAACGGCTATTTTCGTGCCGAGAGTGAAACATTTTAAAAAATCACCTACTGGGAACGATTCCGAACCGTCTTAAGGTTATTCCGATTATGAAACAAAACAGAATTTGAATGGACCGTTTTCATATTTGATTCATCTCGGTCCGATAAAAAAACGGTTGAAACAGGCGTATTTATCAACGTCGAATCTCATGTGAATTTCTGTTCGAATCGACGACTTTTAAATCGGGAAACGAATCCGCGTGTGCTTGCAAGTCTTTCTATTGTGAAATAATCCCTACAAACTGAGAATGCCGCGCCGAGCATCGCATTGGTTCGCGTTCATAGTCCACAGCAGCAGTAGTAGTCCTCAACGGCTATTTTCGTGCCGAGCGTGAAAGATTTTTAACAATCACTTTCTGCGAACGAATCCGAACGGTGTCAATGTAATTTCGATAATGACACACAAAACAGAATTTGAATCGACCGTTTTTCATATTGGATTCGTCTCGATCCGATAAAAAAAACATACAGTTCGAACAGGCGTATTTATCGACGTCGAATCTCGTGTGAATTTCCGATCGAATCGACGATTTTTCAATCGGGAAACGAATCCGAGTCTGCATGCAAGTATTTCTGTTGTCCAATAATCCCGATAAACTGAAAACGCCGCGCCGAGCATCGAATTCGTTCACGTTCATAATCCACAGAAGCAGTAGTAGTCTCCAACGGCTATTTCTGTGCCGAGGGTGAAACATTTTTAAAAATCGCCTTCTGGGAATGAATCCGAACAGTGTCAACATTATTTCGATAATGACACACAAAACAGAATTTGAATGGACCATTTTTCATATAGGATTCGTCTCGATCCGATAAAAAAAAACATACTGTTCAAACCGGCGTATTTATCGACGTCGAATCTCATGTGAATTTTCGGTCGAATCGACGACTTATCAATCGGGAGACGAATCCGAGTCTGCATGCAAGTGTGTCTGTTTTCAAATAATCCCTACAAACTACGAAAGCCGTGCCGAGCATCGGATTCGTTCACGTTCATAGTCCACAGCAGCCGTAGTAGTCCTCAACGGCTATTTTCGTGCCGAGGGTGAAAGATGTTTAACAATCACCTTCTGGGAACGAATTCGAACGGTGTCGATGTTATTTCGATAATGACACACAGAACAGAATTTGAATGGACCGTTTTTCATATTGGATTCGTCTCGATCCGATAAAATAAGACACAGTTCGAACAGGCTTATTTATCGACGTCGAATCTCATATGAATTTTCACTCGAATCGACGACTTTTCAATCGGGAAACGAATCCGAGTCTGCATGCAAGTATTTCTGTTGTGGAATAATCCTTACAAACTGATATCGCCGCGCCGAGCATCGGATTCGTTCACGTTCATAGTCCACAGCAGCAGTAGTAGTCCTCAACGGCTATTTCCGTGCCGAGGGTGAAACACTTTTAAAAATCACCCTCTGGGAATGAATCCAAACAGTGTCAATGTTTCTTCGATAATGACACACAAAACAGAATTTGATTGGACCGTTTTTCATATTGGATTCGTCTCGATCCGATAAAAAAACATACAGTTCAAACAGGCGTATTTATCGACGTCGAATCTCATGTGAATTTTCGCTCGAATCGATGACTTTTCAATCGGGAAACAACACCGAGTCTGCATGCAAGTGTGTCTGTTGTGGAATAATCCCTACAAACTGAGAACGCCGTGCCGAGCATCGGATTCGTTCACTTTCATAGTCCGCTGCAGCAGTAGTAGTCCTCAACGGCTACTTTCGTGCCGAGGGTGAAAGATTTTTAAAAATCACCTTCTGGGAACGAATCCGAACGGTGTCAACATTATTTCGATAATGACACACAAAACAGAATTTGAATGGACCGTTTTATATATTGGATTCGTCTCGATTCGATGAAAGAACCAACGTTTGAAACAGTCGTATTTGTTAACGTCAAATCTCATGTGAATTTTCGTTCGAATTGACGACTTTTAAGGGACAACACCACTGTGACGGCTTCAAAAAGTCGATTTTTTGAAACCCATCTAGAAAAATCTAAAATACATTTAAGATTAAGATCCCGTTGGACCCAGGTCGAAAAAATAATTATTTTTGGAGATATTGAATATTTTGTGGAGCGGTGCAGCGCTCCGTGACGCTCGGGGTCCCGCGCATCTGCGCGCCTCAGAGTCAGCAGGTATACCGGGCATTTCCCAGGTCCTGCGGGTCTTTCCCTGGTATCCTTTTGTCTCCCTTCACAAAAACCGGCTAATGTTATAAATATAGTTTCGAAAAAAAGCCATAGGTGGCGATAATTGAAAAATTTTCAAGGCACTATAGGGATAGCGTCATAGCGTCAGTTTGCGAACAGAAGCGACGCTACTCGTGTCTAAACGCTCCGAATCGTTTCGTTTATCAATATCGAACGCTCAGAATTATTCTTTGCACATCGAAATGGATAATCCGAAAGTGTACGCGGGGAAAAAGGGAACAAAACGGAGCTATGTGACGAGGAGTCGAACGAAAATTTCGAATCGAAAACCTCCGAACCGTTATAGCTCCGAAAATCTTTCTGCAGTGTGTGTGAGCACGTCGGCGAAACAGTTAAAATCGTCAGACGATTTAGAGGTCGGTGTTACTAACGATTTCGGTTATCGTATAGTACACCTCGTCAATGCATTGAACATTATATCGACGTTAGTGTAGTGCAAAGTGTGTAATCGCGATATAAAGTTTACTGAAAAAAGTTTGTGCGGACTCGGATTCAAAATCGAGGTCGATTGCGGCCATTGTGAAAAAGTGCAATTCAATTCGTGTCCTATGATTGACAATGCATACGAAATAAATCGTCGGATCGTATTCAGTATGCGTCTTCTTGGCGTCGGTTTGAATGGCCTGATGAAGTTTTGTGCATTTATGGACCTACCGTGCCCCATATTTCAGTCTTTCTACGATCGAATCTTAAATTCGATTTCGATTGCCACTAAAGCTGTGAGCACAGTGAGCAAACAAAAGGCTGCACTTGAGGAGGAGACAATTTCGTTGGAAAATGGGGTGGAGGACGGAATTATCGTTTCAGGCGACGGATCGTGGCGTAAGCGCAACAACGAAAGGTACAACAAATCAGTTTGGGCAATAGCCCCCAAGTGTCAGTCCGGGAACAAAAAAATCGTCGATATTGCAGCTGATATCGCGGTATTATTATTCAATGATGGCCTGAGAAGCCTCATGAATGTTTTGGAGACGTTGGGGATAACTATCGGCCGAAATTGTTTCAATTTTTGTGTTGAAACCGACGCAGCGCGGATCCAGCTGGCGGGGCGCTCGCTCACAGACGCTGCAAAAGAGGCAAGAAGAGCCTTTACAAGTTCGAAAAAAGATGCTAGGGACAATGATTTGCTTCTTGAAGGCCAGCTATATGGTGCCGACATCGCTGATTAAAGGTAAACAATTTTTTTTTCTATTTTTTGCATAAATTATCAAACCTAAAACTTTGAACGCGTTTTTCTCAAAACCACTTTTTTAAGTGCGGCACGCAGCAGAACTCGAGCAATTTTTATCCGATCGGCTTCAAATTTGGACTGCATCAATAAAACTAGATTATCTAAAGAAGTACATAGGATTTTTTCGATATCTCAATAATAAAAAAAGTTATAGCCTATTTTCGACGAGAAATTTTGCTCGAAAATCGTCCTTTAATATCAAAAGCGTGCCTATTTCTTAAAAATCAATATTTTTTCAAATCCCTGCATTCTTCTCTTCAGAATATCATATTATTAACGAAAACACTCGGTATTTTTTTCAGATCGACTTTGAAGAGAGTTCTGCTGCGTGCCGCGAACCACTGCAGAGGCAACAGTACCTGACGCGGGAGCTTCCCCAGCGTCACCATGGGGCGTGATAAATTTGTAATTTTTTTTTATGTATCTTCAATAAACAACGAACAAAACAAAAAAAAATTTCGAATATCTTTTTTTTCCCACAAAAAAAAAATTCTTGAAAAATGGCAAAAAAGCAGGGGGTCACAGTGGTGTTCTGCCTTAAATCGGGAAACGAATCCAAGTCTGCATGCAAGTGTTTCTGTTGTGGAATAATCCCTACAAATTAGAACGCCGCGCCGAGCATCGGATTCGTTCACGTTCATAGTCCACAGCAGCAGTAGTAGTCCTCAACGGCTATTTCCGTGCCGAGGGTGAAACATTTTTTTAAATCACCCTCTGGGAATGAATCCGAACAGTGTCAAGGTTATTTCTATAATGACACACAAAACAGAATTTGACTGGACCGTTTTTCATATTGAATTGAATTGAATTTCATATTGAATATTGAATTTAAAAGTCGTCGATTCGAACGAGAATTCACATGAGATCCGACGTTCATAAATACGCCTGTTTCAATTGAATGTTTATCGGATCGAGACGAATCCAATATGGAAACCGGTCCATTCAAATTCTGTTTTGTGTTTCATTATCGAAATAACCTTGAGACTGTTCGGATTCGTTCCCAGAAGGTGATATTCAAAAATATTTCACCCTCGGCGCGAAAAAAGCCGTTGAGGACTACTACTGCTGCTGTGGACTATGACCGTGAGCGAATCCGATGCTCGACGCGGCGTTCTCAGTTTGTAGGGATTATTCCACGATAGAAACACTTGCATGCAGCCTCGGATTCGTTTCCCGATTTGAAAGTTGTCGATTCGACCGAAAATTCACATGAAATTCGACGTTGATAAATACGCCCTTTTCAACCGTTTGTTTTGTATCGAATCGAGACGAATCCAATATGTAGAACGGTCCATTCAAATTCTGTTTTGTGTTTCATTATCAAAATAACCTTGAGACTGTTCGGACTGATTCCCAGTGCCTGATTTTTTAAAATGTTTCACTCTCGGCACGAAAATAGCCGTTGAGGACTGCTACTGCTGCTGTGGACTATTAACATAAACGAATCCGATGCTCGGCACGGCTTTCTCAGTTTGTAGGGATTATTCCACAACAGAAACACTTGCATGCAGACTCGGATTCGTTCTCTGATTTAAAAGTCGTCGATTCGAAGAGAAATTCACATGAGATTTAACGTTGATAAATACGCCTGTTTCGACGGTGTTTTTTTTATCGAATCGAGACGCATCGATAACCTTAATAGGTTTACATTGTTTGGACTCGTTTTCTATGCATGATTCTCAAATTTTACCTCCCTCGATATCGAGAATATCGTTTCAGAACTACTACTGTTCCAGTGGACGATGAAAAGAAATGAAACCCATGTCTTGCTCAATGTTTTCTCATTGTAGAGATTGTTCCACAACGAGACCACTTGCATTCGCACTTGCATTTATTCCCAACTGTAAAAAACATTGATCCAGAAGGAGATTTGCATGAGATCCGACTTTAATTTTTCTTTAAGTTTGATAAATACGCATACAATAATTTTATTCCAGCATCGAGACGAATCCAATATGCAAGACCATTTATTCAAATAATGTTTCACGTTTGTTTATTGGAATCATATTTACAGTCGTCGGATTGGTTTCCTTTGAATAATTTTTAAATTATACGCCCTTCAAAGCTCAAAGGAGCGTTTCCGAACAGCTACCATTGCAGTAGGCTACTAAACGAAATGAAATCAATGTTTTGCGCAATGATCTATTATTGCAGAGGATATTCCATTAAACTTCCGAGTCTTTTTCAATTCCTTTTTTCCCTTATCCGTTAGTAGCCAACTTTTTTCTGTGTATTTTTTATGCATTTTTAATTTGCGTTGCGATCAGCAAAACCTTTCTGTCCTATTTTGTCGAGTAATTATTTTCAACTCTCTGAAACATTTAAAACTGAGCAATTCGCATTCTACATTTCTATATGCGTTTTTTTAATCGTTCGCGAAGGTTTAATCGACGGTGGCAGTTCATCAAATAAATCGCTGGGACCGAACGTTACATCGTATGACTTATTTATCCTATCCGAATTATCCAAGAACCTAAAATCTACGTATGTTTGGATAAAAATATTGTTTTAACCCATTAACGCCCAAGAATCGTGATTTTTTCCTTCATTTTCAAGCCCGATTTTTATTATATAAAAAAAATCATAAAAAATGAAGAGACACGTTGCCTAGTATTTTCGAGGGTGCTCTTTCAGAATCTGGGGTCAAAATCGGGTTTTGTCCATTAGGAAAAAAAATATGGCGGCTTTTAAACAAAAAAACCGGCAAAATCGATGATACTTTTTTTTCAAAATTTTTTTTTCACCTCCAAGCCGTTGAAAAGTCCGGTTTTTTTTCAACCATGGGTGCATAGAATAGTGACGATTGAACAACCAATTTTTTAAATTCGTCATTGTCAACATTTTCACCCCCAAAATGGCGCTTTTCACCCCCTGAGTGACACGAAAAATGTCACGCTCGATGTACCAAATAAAAAGTAGTTGGATTTGGACGAAAATTGATACTCAGAGGTTTTTGAGGTCGCTGATTACAATTCTGTTCTCAAAATTCCGAAATTCAAAATGACCGATCCAATATGGCGGACACAAATGCAAAAGTTCATTTGAATTGGATAAAACGTGGCACTCAGGGGTTTTCGATGTCGCTGATTATGATTCTGCTCTCAAAAATCCGAAATTCAAAATGGCGGATCCAATATGGCGGACACAAATGCAAAAGTTCATTTGGATTGGATAAAACATGGCACGCGGGGGTTTTTGAGGTCGCTGATTATGATTCTGCTCTCAAAATTCCGAAATTAAAAATGGTGGATCCAATATGGCGGACACAAAAGCAAAAGTTCATTTGAATTGGATAAAACGTGGCACTCGAGGATTTCCGAGGTCGCTGATTATGATTCTGCTCTCAAAATTCCGAAATTAAAAATGGCGGATCCAATATGGCGGACACAAATGCAAAAGTTCATTCGAATTGGATAAAACGTGGCACTCGTGGGTTTTCGAGGGCGCTGATTATGACTCTGCTCTCAAAATTCGGAAATTCAAAATGGCGGATCCAATATGGCGGACACAAATGCAAAGGTTCATTTGAATTGGATAAAACGTGGCACTCGGGGATTTTCGAGGTCGCTGATTTTGATTTTGCTCTCAAAATTCCGAAATTCAAAATAGCGATTCCAATATGGCGGACACAAATGCAAAAGTTCATTTGAATTGGATAAAACGTGACACTCGGGGGTTTTCGAGGTCGCTGATTATGATTCTGCTTTCAAAATTCCGAAATAAAAAATGGCGGATCCAATATGGCGGACACAAATGCAAAAGTTCATTTGAATTGGATAAAACGTGGCACTCGAGGGTTTTCTAGGTCGCTTATTATATTTCTGCTCTCAAAATTCGAAAGCCTTTGGGTATTTATATACCTGGCATTTTCAGGTATTTGAATACCCAAAGGCTTTCAAATTTTGATAGCAGAATCATAATCAGCGACCTCGAAAACCCCCGAGTGCCACGTTTTATCCAATTCAAATGAACTTTTGCATTTGTGTCCGACATATTGGATCCGCCATTTTTAATTTCGGAATTTTGAGAGCAGAATCATAATCAGCGACCTCGCAAATCCCCGAGTGCCACATTCCATCCGATACAAATGAGCTTTTGCATTTTTGTCCGCCATATTGGATCCGCCATTTTTCATTTCGGAACTTTGGGAGCACAATCATAATCAGCGACCTCGAAAAACCCAGAGTGCCACGTTTTATCCAATTCAAATGAACTTTTGCATTTGTGTCCGCCACATTGCATCCGCCATTTTGAATTTCGGAATTTTGAGCGCAGAATCATAATCAGCGACCTTGAAACCTCCCGAGTGCCACGTTTTATCCAATTCAAATGGACTTTTGCATTTGGGTCCGTCATATTGCATCCGCCATTTTGAATTTCGGAAGTTTGAGAGCAGAATCATAATCAGCGACCTCGAAAACCCCCGAGTGCCAGGTTTTATCCAATTCAAATGAATTTTTGCATTTGTGTCCCCCATATTGGATCCGCCATTTTTAATTTCGGAATTTTGAGAGCAGAATCATAATCAGCGACCTCGAAAACCCCCGAGTGCCAGGTTTTATCCAATTCAAATGAACTTTTGCATTTGTGTCCGCCATATTGGATCGGCCATTTTGAATTTCGGAATTTTGAGAACAGAATCGTAATCAGCGACCTCAAAAACCTCCGAGTACTAATTTTCGTCCAAATCCAACTACTTTTCATTTGGGACACCGAGAGTGACATTTTTCGTGTCACTCAGGGGGTGAAAAGTGCCATTTTGGGGGCGAAAATGTTGACAACGACGAATTAAAAAAATTGATTGTTCAATTGTCACTATTCTATGCACCCATGGTTGAAAAAAAACAGGACTTTTCAACGGCTTCGAGGTGAAAAAAAATTTTGAAAAAAAAGTGTCATCGATTTTTCCCGTTTTTTTTTTGTTTAAAAGCCGCCATATTTTTTTCCTAATGGACAAAACCCGATTTTGACCCCAGATTCTGAAAGAGCACCCCCGAAAATACTAGGGAACGTATCTCTTCATTTTTTATGATTTTTTTATATAATAAAAATCTGGCTCGAAATTGAAGGAAAAAATCGCGATTCTTGGACGTTAATGGGTTAATATGTAACAAAACAACAATTATTAAACGCTAATACCCTTCGAAACAAAGCAATCGAATTTATAGAAATGGTGAAAGTCTACATCGCCAACGTTGGGGCTGAAAAAACATTGAATTCTAATCAGAGGGGATTCAATTTAGAGCTACATACAGGCCGCACATTGGCGAAAGAAGGGCAGAAATCCGTTGAGACAGTCATGCAATCGAAAACATCAACAACACACATTCATACTATACAGCCTTTGGTTTCTGCGAGTGGCAAGCTTTTGGCACCTACTCGTATGTTGATCGTTTTAAACGAACCTACTGGTAAATTTGGTCCACGAGTGGAACAAACTATGTTCAGAGCCGAAAATATATTTCTATTGGCTTCGAAATCTGGAAAATTAACGACTAATCATTTCAAGCGATAGTTCCAAGAAGTATATATTCCCAATATGGGTCCAAAATCGGTAATACTTCTGGATTCTTGGAGCGGTCAATGTCCAACTACATTTAAGGGGGGATTGTCTTTTTTTTCGCAAAATTTACCGCTTTTTGGGAATTTTTTTGTGAAGAAAGTATACAACGGAAAACTTGTGAAACTTGGCATATAGTTTTATTGATCTGTTTACTACATACAAAAAAAATTTTAAACAATTTCACCAAAAAATCCGCCTCCCACCCCCCTCGACGCGCGATGGTCCTTTTTTGATGGTGTGCACGATTACAGCCTTCACGTTCATCCTGCAACAAAAACCCAAAAAGCATTTTACTTTAGACACATATAGCTATCGTTCGATGAAGGGAAAAAAAATTGACGATTTGGTGACGTTTTGAACTTGAAGTATCGATTTTTCGAAAAAAATTGATCGATTTTTTGTTATAAATAAAAAACTATTAAACGTATTGCTTTTTTGCTTCATCAAACGATAAAAGGATGTCAGCTGAGCATTCTGTCCAAATTTGAAGGCAACCGGTTGAATAGTTTTTGAGAAATCGTGCACACCATCAAAAAAGGACCATCGCGCGTCGAGGGGGGTGGGAGGCGGATTTTTTGATGAAATTGTTTAAAAAATTTTTTGTATGTAGTAAACAGATCAATAAAACTATATGCCAAGTTTCACAAGTTTTCCGTTGTATACTTTCTTCACAAAAAAATTCCCAAAAAGCGGTAAATTTTGCGAAAAAAAAAGACAATCCCCCTTAAAGAAATGGATATGCAAGGGAAAGATATTTAAGTTTTAACCATTCCAGCAGGTCAACACATTGCACCAGTTTCATTAGTTCTGTAGACAATTAGCCCAAATGATAATAAGTAATTCCTGCAGGTACGACTGGAATGATACAGCCCTTCGATGTTTATGGCTTCCGGGTATGGAAAAACTTCGTCAAACACTTTTCGGACGCAGTAATATTATACAATTATAACGTCAATCTGCATTTGAGAGACCATATTGTTAAATTACAATCTCTTACACACAACCAGTTTTCTTCTCCACGGTTTACGAACCTTTTCAAATATGCGTGGTACAAAAGCGGTCACAAAGAAGAAAGACCACCAAACTTCGAAAATCCGGTAGAATTTTGCTTTTCACAAAATGTACCGACATGCGAAATATGCGGCAAAGCAGCTATTATCACTTGTGCGTGGTTTAAGAAATCTCTTTGCTTCAAACACTTTTATCATGACTATCATTATTGTAATAAGTATAATCCATAAAACACATAGAGTTAGACGTTTCCTAAATGAGTAAGCGTGAGAACACTTTTCCGATTATGTTGTAATCTTCAAAGGCAGTACGTGGCGGGAAGGAATTTCTTGGTAAATATACAATTATAATCCAGTTGCTTCCTGAAGCACGAAGTCAGTCCGTGATTGCGATCCTTGCCTCTGCCCATATTAGTGGAAAACTGAAGAGTGATTTTTCACAAGTAATTCACGAATTATTGCAATAAACAACACGCCATTTATTGCTGTACTCATTATTGAATTTTATTCAATCTTCCAGTCGTGCAGCCCGGAGATAATTGTAGATTCACCCGTTTCCTGAAGTCGACCGCCGAATAAAGGAGAGAGAAGTAATCTGAACTCGGGAATTATAATACTTTATTACTTTATACAATTTTTTTCTTCTCGACTAGAAAAAGATTCTGAACAAAAGAAAGCGTTGCTTTTGAAGGCACGCGAGATCAACTGTCTCGTTGCTTCGAGCTCTCCTCTCGACTGACCTACGAGATGCCTCTTCACGCGAACGCGTCGCTGGTTGGCTTGTCTCGCTCGACCAATACGAGCTCTTCCTTCTTCTGTCGCCGGTCTTCTCGCTCGTGCGACTCGACGACGCTTTAAGGCGAATCCGCCTCAAACTACTCCAACACTTCCGCCGTTTGAGCAGGATTTGCTCTTTCTCTTTGGCCCATGCTTTCCCTCAACATGTTGAATCGGTCCCTCGGAAGTGGCTTGGTGAAGATATCTGCCTTTTGCATCTCCGTTTGGAGATATTCGATCTTCAACTCTTGAGATTGCACTTTCTCTCGTACAAAATGATAACGAACATCTATGTGTTTTGTTCGTTTGTGAAATTCGGGATTCTTCACGAGCCGAATCGCACTCTGGTTATCCACGTAGATCACCGTTGCTTGCTCGCACGAACACTCGATTTCCGAGAGGAGTCCCCGTAGCCACGTTGCTTCTCGCGACGTAATCGACACCGCCACGTACTCCGCCTCGGTGGTGCTCAGCGTCACGATCGGTTGCCGCTGGCTTGCCCACGTCACAGGGCCTCCAGCTATCTCGAAGAGATATCCCGTCGTCGATCGCCTCGTCTCGATGTCTCCCGCGAAGTCAGCATCCGAGTAGCCGACTAGCTTCATCTCCTCAGAGTCGCTTCCGCCGCTTCGGTACTCGATGCCATAGCTCATTGTCCCCGACACGTAAGCTATAATTCTTTTCACGGCACGCCAGTGTTCTTCGCTGTGTCGACTCAAAAATCTGCTGGCTTGTGTTACTGCGTAGGATATGTCGGGTCTCGACACCACTGACAGAAACATTAGTGAGCCGACTGCCTCCCGATACGGCACTCTCGAGGTCTCTTCTTCTCCGTCCACTGGAACTAGTGTCACGTTCACGTCGCTGGGAGTGCACAGGAACTTCGCGTTCTCCATGTGGAATTTTTCGACTACCTTCTTCGCGTATCCGGCCTGATGAATAAAAATCGATCTTCTCGTTCGATTTCTCTCGATCTGAAGGCCCACGAACAGACTCGCGTCTCCCAGAGAGATCTTGAATTGCTTACTGAGATGACTTAGTACTGTTTCGATCGTTTCAGCATTCTCTGCTGCTACCAGACCGTCGTCAACGTACAAGGCCAGGTACACCAACTTCCCGTTTACGTGTCCCACGAAAATGCAGCGATCCGCATTCGTCTCCTGGAACTTAAAACGATTCAGAAAGGCACAAAACTCTTGATTCCAGCATCTTGGTGATTGCTTCAGACCATAGAGTGATTTCTCCAGCAGACACACTTTGTCCTGTCTGGATCCTTCCTCGTTATTCAGTCCCTCCGGGAGTTCCATGTAGGTTTTGACGTCTAACTTTCCGTATAGGAAGGCTGTCTGTACGTCGAACTGTGCTAATTCAAAGTTCCTCGATGCGACGATTGACAACAACACTCGAATGGAGTCATACCTTACGACTGGTGCAAAAGTCTCGTGGAAATCCACTCCCTTCTTTTGCATGAATCCTCTCGCGCATAGCCGGGCTTTGAACCGGCAACCTTCGCCCGTTTTATTTTTTGTGACTCGAAAAACCCATTTTGAGTCGATGGTTTTCATCCCCTCTTGACGTCTGATTAGAGTCCAAGTTCGATTCTCTCGATGCGAATCAAGCTCCGATTTGATGGCTTCTTCCCACTTCTCGTGGTTCTTGTCCTCTAGTGCTTCGCGATACGTCTCAGGAATATTGTACTCGGCGATGTTTGTTTCGAAGCGCGATGGTCTTCGAATTAGACTTCGATCTCGCAGACGTCTATCACCGTTACGAACTTCTCGTCCTCGATCTTCCCGATCCTGGTGAGTTTCTTGCTCTTCTGGATCCCCTTCAGTCTGTACGAAAACCTCGTCGTCGTCTTCTCCTTCCGATTCTTCTTCCTGCAGGGCGGGAACCCCTTTTTTTTAAAAAAATATTACCTCTTCTCCTGTATCTTCGACCGGTAACTCGACTTTCCGTCCGACAGTTTCGTGAAACGTCACGTCCCGTGAGACATGAACTTTCTTCGTAGTCGGGTCGTATACTCGATAGTTCGTCGAATTCGCATCGTAGCCGACGAGTATCATCCTTTTCGCTCTTGCTTCGAACTTCGTCGTGAGTTGTTTCGGCACGTTCACAAACGCTTCCGATCCGAAGATTCTGAGATGGTCTAGAGTCGGCTTCGCACCGACCCACAGCTCGTATGGAGTCGCTCCTCTCTTCGCACTCGACGCTCCAGCCCTGTTCGCCAGGTATACCGCTGTCGCGCACGCTTCCGCCCAGAGGCACTTGGGTAATTCCTTCGCCAAGAGCATGGTCCTTGCGCTCTCGATAAGCGTCCGATTCTCTCGTTCCACTTTCCCGTTCTGCTCAGGGGTATATGGAGCTGTGTACTCCCGCTGGATCCCTCTCGAGTCCATATAATCGTTCATTTTCTGGTTCTTAAATTCCCGACCATTATCCGACCGCAACACTCGCATTACGCGTCCGAATTTATTTTCAACTAATTTGTCGAATTTTCGGTATTTATCGAACACGTCACTTTTGTGTTTTAAAAAATAAGCACACCGGAAGCTTGTTGCATCGTCCTTAAACAGGAGCAGGTAACGCGCACCCCCGATCGACTCGACTGCCATTGGCCCGCACACATCCGTGTGTATTACTTCGCCCGGAACTGTCTCTGCTCGTACACGCGTTTTTCCGAAAGTTTTTCTATGGGATTTTCCCATCTGGCACGAGTCACAGAAGTATTCTCCTTCGTTCACGAGATTCACACCGTTCACGAGTTTATTCTGCACCAGATTCCGCATCGCCTTTTCGTTCACGTGTCCGAGACGCTCATGCCACACGCGAGAATTTATTCGTACCGCGTTCGCTTCGTTACCGACATTCGCGTTCATCGTTTTGAAAAGCATTCGGTATATTTGATTTTCTTGCAAAATACCGTGTCCGACTATCAGTCCCCGATTACTGAGTCGCACGGCATCTCCGCAAAAATAAACACCGATTCCTTTTCTCGCGCACACACCGACTGAGAAGAGATTCTTCTTCATTTTCGGTACGTAAAGTACATCTTCGATGCTCGACTCTATCCACTTTCCGCGCACAAACTTTCGAATTCCGACCGTTCCTTCGCCAACGACCGCGCACTCTTTGTCGTCGCCGAGTGTCACTGTGCCTCCGTGCGGTAACTCGCGATAGTTTTTCAGCCACTCCCGGTGAAAGGTAATGTGCCGCGATGACCCGCTGTCGGTAAGCCAGACGTCTCGTCTATCGGCCTGCAACATCTCGTTGACCGTACCGACGGGTATCTCGTGTGTTTCGTTTTTACCGGCGGTCGCACTTCGCACACCGACCGCACTCTCTATTACGAACGCACAATCTCGACTATCGCTACCGCCACGATCGTTATTTTTGTCTTTGTTCTTGCACTCACGAGCATAGTGCCCGAGTGCCTGACACCGATAACACCGCACATTGTCTTTATTCTTTTTCTTATTATCGTCCTTCACTGCGCGCAATTTGTCACCTCGCGTGTCCTTTTTCTTTTTCTTTCCGGGTTCGCGTGTCGCTGTGTATGCACCAGACTTCTCGTCCGTCGCCTCCAACCGAGCTTCTTCCCGAATTAACCTTTCCTCTAGGTTCTCGATTGTTTGCACATTTTCAGCGATATTGTCCCACACCGTCTGGAAGTTCGCGTATTTCGTCGACAGACTTCCGAGCACTTTCGCCATTATCGAGGTCTCGTCGAGCACACCGCCTACGTCGATATATCGCGCTGCGTGATTGCGCACCGCGGCCACGTGTTGCACGATCGACGCGTTCGGTTCCATCTCGTAGTCGTGAAATCTTCTCGATAACGCCAACTTATTTGATGCTGTTTTCTGCTCGTGTTTCCTTTCCAGGCTCGCCCACATCTCACGGGCTGTTTTGCACGTCAGCAACGCCTTTCGCTGTTCAGCTTCCAACGCTGAGGATAGCAGAAACATCGCCTTTGCATTGTCCGTTTCCCACGTTTCGGCCGCTTGTTCTTCTGCTGGCCTCATGCTCGTCCCATCGACTAGCTTCCAGATTCGTTGTGCCACCAATAATGCACGCATCTCGAATTTCCACCCGTGAAAATCCGATCCATCGAATTTCGTTAGATGTTTCGCCGAGATTGCTTCACCCATCTCGGATTACGATCTCGCCACACCGCGCGCGATTCACTCAAGCGAACACGATGTCCAATATGGCCGCTTCCTCCTTCCCGCGTGCTTCGCGCACCACGTTCCTCGTCTCGGCACTTCTCGCGCCACGAGGCTTCTCTCGAATCGAACTCACTCGTGATTGACACTTCACGGACTCGAACTCAATTTTTAACACACCGTTCGCGCTTCTGGGCCCATAACCTATTGAATTTTATTCAATCTTCCAGTCGTGCAGCCCGGAGATAATTGTAGATTCACCCGTTTCCTGAAGTCGACCGCCGAATAAAGGAGAGAGAAGTAATCTGAACTCGGGAATTATAATACTTTATTACTTTATACAACTTTTTTCTTCTCGACTAGAAAAAGATTCTGAACAAAAGAAAGCGTTGCTTTTGAAGGCACGCGAGATCAACTGTCTCGTTGCTTCGAGCTCTCCTCTCGACTGACCTACGAGATGCCTCTTCACGCGAACGCGTCGCTGGTTGGCTTGTCTCGCTCGACCAATACGAGCTCTTCCTTCTTCTGTCGCCGGTCTTCTCGCTCGTGCGACTCGACGACGCTTTAAGGCGAATCCGCCTCAAACTACTCCAACACTCATCATTATCATCATGAACGTCTAGTCGTCGAAGAATACAATATTTTTTCCTTTCGAACTTTATTTTTATTTCGGCCCGTTCACGACCTATAGAAGGAACGAAGTTTTCAAGGGTACGTTGACCCCTTAAGAGAGTCGTTCCGCCAAAACGAGAAAATGCGTATCGACTATTTTGACTGATTGTACTTTCTTTGTAACCCATTTTTATTTCTACAAATTTTCGTCCATGCCGCACGGTAAGAACTTTGAACGTTTGCCTTTCGAGCGGGGGACTGTTGGGGGAGGGGCTGAAATGTTACAAATATGCAATTGCGTCATAACACGAACATATATTGTCGTGAAATTAGACCGAAATGCCAAAAGGATAGTTGATTATACGATGCTTTCGGCAAACAAATCGACGGGCAGTTTCAACCCCTTAATTGTGAGATATCGGAAAAAGAAAAAATCCGTATCCGCACTTTTCCATTCTCTACCTGTATGCAAATTTACATCCCAATCGATTAAAAATTCTCGGAGATTCGGTTAAAAAAATGCATTTGTGCAATAAACAATATGAAATTTGTTGCCGTCTGCATCGTTCTCATCTCCAATGTATAGTACACGAAAAAATAAACATTGTTGCAATTTGAAGTTTTTTTCATATCTCGTACCGTTAAAACGTTATCAACGAAAAACGAAAAACACCCCAATTTTCGAGGGTGCTTTTTAAACCTTAAAAATCGGGTTCCACCGATATAAAAAAATACGTGTCGCCTATTTTTACCCATTCTACAAGCATGCCAAATTTCATCGATATCGGAGACATCGACCTCGCAACGTATCCTTGTAAGTGCAGACGACGCGGGTTCGATCCTCAGTTGCCAATGTCTTTTATTAAATTAAACATATATAAAATAAATATCATAAATAATGCCTGGACAGGCGACAATAGCTAAAGCGAGGGTAAGTTCAAAATTTTTTGAATATAAAATGAAGAAAAAAAATAGATAAAAAAGTCGATTCACTAGGGATCGAACCCTGACCGCCAGCATCGTCAATCCATCACGCTGCCAACTCAGCCACGACGCTCATTGAGGATAAAGAAACATTTATGATACACCTTAATCCATAATGGTTACGGTTAAAAAAACGCCGTAACGATCGCGGTAAAGGCTCAACATTTCTTTTTGAACCTTCCACGGTCGTTTCAGCGTTTTATTTTTCAACGCGGTTCGTCGTTAATTTTTTTTTAACCCGCATTCTCGGCATAAACTGCCAACCGAGAGAAAACAATTTTCTCGATACATGTTTTTCTCTTTGAAATTCATTTAATGCATATTCCAATCTGCAGTACGGCCACACATATATGTCGAGCTCGATCGGACGGAAAACCTCGCTCCGTTCGCCTGTCGAGTGAGCGAGGGGCAGAGACTTTTCCCCCATCGAGGTACCCATTCGTGTACGCGCTGACTGCGATATCGACTTGAGCGGCGATCGTGACTCGCGCGGCTATAAGGGAATCTGCAACCTCGATGGATACGATGCACGCAAAATCATATTCTCGAACTCGCCGCCCCGATTTAGCGCCATTTCCGAGGCACGCCAAAAAGGGGAGCATTGTACATCTCCCTAATAATCTCTCCATGGACCGTGCCATGAGCGGGCCCATGGAGCCTAGATACCAGGAGGTTCAGCGAGGCCTTTCAACTCGTCCCCAAAACGAGAACGAGAAATGATGGCGCTGGGGTGCTCCGCAACCTATATGTATATAGATATACGCTAAACATAGGTGTGATCTAAGACAGATCACAGATGATGTACCTAACCCTCATTAGTGTTAAGGGATAACACCACTCTAGGACTTTGGAAAGACGTTTTCTTTCCTAAAAATACTTTGGTGTCATAAAAACAATATGCAATTGGTCCTGTAGCAAATTTTTTTATTTAAACGTTCAATTATCGATTTGGCCGCAGCGCCTTGGACCGCGCGCTGAGTTGCTCGTACAACTTTAAACGCGTTTTTCTCGAAACCACTTTTTTCGATCTCGGAAGACGGATCACTCGACCACCTTTGCATGCATCGATTTTGATAGCACTTTTTTCGATCTCGGAAGACGGATTACTCGACCACCTTTGCATGCATCGATTTCGAGGTTGAAATTTTGATGGCAGCTTCACAATTATATTCTTTATGGGAGTACGTACCCGTTTTTTTTTATTAAATGTAAACTTCTTTTTATAAACAATTTACTGCTTTTTGGCAAAAAATCGATTTATTTCCTTCAAAATACGCTGTTTTTGCAAATCTGAAAGCAAATTTCTAGGTAGTCTCATGGCTAGAAATATATAAATTATCATTTTTGTTGGTTTTTATTTCAGGTCTTATATTTTACGAGAAAACCGTTCTCCCGTGAAGCTATATGTAAAAAAAACACGTTTTTCTTGATGGGCTGTATCGCCGCCATTTTGAGTTTGAGATCGTTTCTCGCTTTTGCGTTTTTTTTTCCGAGCTGTCATGAGGAAATTATGAATCGGCGGATATTTCGACGTTTGATGTCACGATCGGTCTGTCGTGAGGTTAGAAACTCATCCGATCACTTTCACCTCGTTGACCAATATATTACTATATATGTCGGTCGCGCTGCACCCCAGCGCCATCACTTCGGGACATTTTCGGGGACGCTTTTTTCAGCGCCTTTGCATTGCCGCTGAACCTCCTGGTATCTAGGCTCCATGAGCGGGCCGGACATGGAGACTAGAGTAAAGGAGCCCGAACGCAATGCTGGCGAAATGGTTGTGAAAATGATGAACGATCTGCGGATTATACCCGCCTGGCGGCGCCACGACTGCTGGCTCCGTCCGCGCGGTGATTTTGAATCATCGATCCGCAATTTGTCGTATATTTGTTTCTTATTAGCCCAGCTTATAATACTGAAGAGTAATATTGATATACTTTTGTTTATATTATGAAATGATAATATATGAGTAATTTTGTACTTGAAGGTGATCTATACTGTAAATGTTTTATTTGTATACGGTGACACGGACGATTAAACAGCCATAATGTGAATATTCCATACTGGATTTTCAAGAAAAATATTTTTTTTGTCACTACAAAAAGAAATAAAAAAATATATAATTTACATCAAATCTCAAATCAACCAACACACCAAACCGAATCTAAACCGCAGGCGGGGCAACATCTTAAATATTAGAAAACTACCTATTCTAGTGATGGAAGGGACATGCGGGGTAAGCGCAATATTTACCCGTGGCGAAGCTGAAATCAAAAAATAAATCCAATTGAATATTATAGGTAATACATTATAACGAAATGGGAGCGAGGGGTATTTATGTCAAAGGATTTGCACATTTAACCTAAAAAACGTTTTTTTATCCAAGCACCATGCATTACATTTTTGCTGTATCAAAGGAATATCTAACAGCATTAAAATTAATGGCAATTATAGTTAAATTCGGCGACGATAGCATGCAATAAAAGAAATACAAACGATTTGACAAAATGAATCAACAGTGCATTTGCCGATGTCAATATTTGTCAATATTTTCGCTAATTCGCGAATTAATTGCATAAACATAATATTAAGGTTCAGTTCTTACCTTTATTGGATGGTCTTTTTCTGGTTTGATTTTATAAATACTTTTAATACCGAAATATCACTCAACGATGCGTAACAGCGTAAACTGCGTAAACTGTATGTAACTGACATATTTATAATACTCACATACCAGGTGTGTAAGTATGAAACCGGAATTTGCCCATAGGTGGCGCTAGATGTCGATGCAGTTACCGACACATCACGTCAGCGGTGTCTTGTTATTGTATTGATATCCGACAAAGATTTCCAACTCACAATAACACGAGTTTCATTCAGTAGCATTAGTTTATTAGAGATAAACATGTCCAGTTTTGTGCCAACAAATTACGATTTGCCGACAGCACTACTTTTCTGTTTTCATCTGAAGAAAACCGCAACCGAATCGCATCGAATGCTTATGGAGGCGTTTGGTGAGCATGCTCTCGGTAAAACACAGTGTTTCGAGTGGTTCAAACGGTTCAAAAGTGGCGATTTTGACGTGAGGAACGAAGAACGTGGAAGACCACCGAAAAAGTTTGAAGACGCTGACCTGCAAGCCTTGTTGGACGAAGACGACGCTCAAACACAACAACAACTGGCGGATGTACCTACGGTAATGATATGATACATTGTATCATATCATTACAATAAACGTGTTTTTTCTGTACAAAAACTCCGGTTTCATACTTACACACCTGGTATATAGTAACTGAGAGTAATAGGTCACTGTATGTATGTCACAAACACTGCTAAGCCGGTCCTCAGGCACCTATCCCATCCGCCTCTCCTATCCACCACCTATCCTATTCCGTGCCAAGCGCTGGTATCGCTTGCGGATATTTTTCGAACTACAAGATCTTTTATCACTTTCACGATCCACTTTTCGATGATTCCGCCATATGCAGTCGGGCTCCTTTACTCTAGTCTCCACGAGGCCCGATCACGGTCGTATATACAGGTCTGGGCACTCCCGTATATCCCAAAGCGTGCCTCTATCTAACGCCTCTCTTTGCGGAACTGGCCGCACAAGCGTGGAGCGCTGCTATCTCGGAGGCATGTGCGACACAGCGCGATGTATGCGCGTATGCGAATTGTCTTTCTCTTCACGTGGCTGTGATGAAAAATTAATACATCCTAAATAATTAGTCGAACACAAAAACTAAAAGCCTAAACCGAAAATATGAGCGATGAGCCATTAGTTAATGATACTCATCGTCTTTGTCATGGATATGCCGATTTAACTATCGCTCAATCCAATTACATTTTTTTTCGTTTGCGGAAATGAAGAATATTCGAAATTTACGTGTAGCACGCATTCCTTTCATTAGTAGTAGTAGTAGAAAATCAGTAGAAAATATCAGTAGTCATCATTGGGAATTTTAAATGAGACGTGCTCCGGGTTATTTATGTATCCACTTCTGCATCCCGGAATCATGCACCGCTTCGGCATCGCAATATATATAGACACTTCATCTTTTGTTATTCCGTATTGAATAAAAACCGTGGCTACGATACACTCGAAATCACCCGGCCAAAACGAGGTTAGGCCACACGTACATACGACCGTCACCACACAACGTGCATGCCATGCCCCGTAAACGCGGTATAAACAAAAGTGCCTCCCCTTCACTAGCGCCGCGGTGGAATGCGCAAATAGAGGCGTCACTTAGAGTCACGCATTTTTTAACGGAGTGCCCAGACCTGTATATGTGGCGGTCCTGCTAGTTCCACCATCTCACCGCTACGCGGCTACATCGTTCCAGCGTTTCTCGCAAGCGGTCACAGGGGCATGCGTTCCAATATATAAACCGTCTTTCCCCTAGATCCTAACACCCAGCGCGTCTAGGGCAGGGTACAGTGACACAGCCCTACTGATGAGTCTGTCACTGTACCCGAGACGAAACGCAAACATTCTTTTCCTGCCTCTTCCTACCTTACCGACCTTACAGAACCTGGACAAGCCGCGGACAACTACAGGAGTAGAGAGCCACCGACCGAATCTCTACATTGGTGACCCCGACGTGATATGAACACGCAACGTCAAAAAAAAAAAAAAAAAAAAAAAAAAATGGAGTCAGCACATCAACTAGCCGTACGAGCCAATCAACGAGCCAGCCAACGAAAAAAACGAGTACCAGCCAATCACTGAGCCAGCCCAAGGGTCACACCACACGAGCAGAGAGCAGCCGCTACACGTGTAGAGTACACACGCTCCACGGCACTCACGCACCTCACGGAGGACACGGCAACGACGCTCCACTCGCTCAACGCGCCTCACGAAGGACACGGCAACGACGCTCAACACGCGCCTCGCAGAGGACACGGCCACGACGCTCACAGCTCACACACACACGGCAACAACACCAATGGGGTCCCAGGCACACACTCAGCTAACGAGCCGCCAACACGTGAGGGGCATGTCGGTACAGACGTACTCAAATGGCCTCACTAATACGGCATAACCGCTCAAGCTTCGAGAACGCCTCATCCGCACACTTCCTCCAGCATACTTCACAACGCTGTCACTGGGGGGACTACTGTGGCGGTCCTGCTAGTTCCACCATCTCACCGCTACGCGGCTACATCGTTCCAGCGTTTCTCGCAAGCGGTCACAGGGGCATGCGTTCCAATATATAAACCGTCTTTCCCCTAGATCCTAACACCCAGCGCGTCTAGGGCAGGGTACAGTGACACAGCCCTACTGATGAGTCTGTCACTGTACCCGAGACGAAACGCAAACATTCTTTTCCTGCCTCTTCCTACCTTACCGACCTTACAGAACCTGGACAAGCCGCGGACAACTACAGGAGTAGAGAGCCACCGACCGAATCTCTACATATATACGAACGTGGGCCGGATTTAAGTAGTACTTGCAAGGAGACTAGAGAGAAGGAGTCGACACTCCCGCCTCAAACAGTTCTTTCAATCGGTCGCCGAGGTGTAATGCTCAGTTCCGCCGCACGCGTCGCTAGTGTTCTCCAGAGCCCATAATATATAGTAATACAAAACTGCATAAGGTGAAACTGACCGTGTTATGGCGGCAAAATTGTTTGCGCCTGTCGAACACAAATATATCTGTCGTGTACACCAGCACAGCAGCTATCGAACTATGTGTATAATGATGGAGATGACTCCTCGCGAGTCAATGAGACAAAGAGAAAAAGTAAACACGCTAGGTAGGAATTATAAAACAAATTTCAACTATTGATGGCAGTCAATTAAAAATGTATTCACTAGGCGAAACGGCCGGTGCTTCAATCCGAGGACATAACCCCACCACCAGAGTTTCAAGACCTGTATCAGGGAGACTAGAGTAAAGGAGTGGACACTCCATAGGAGATAAGCAGCGAAAGACGGCCCCAAAATCCCGACTTTTAAGTGACCGCAAGGGGCGCTGGGTTCGCAATTCCCCAATGTATAGTAATACTTGTAGCTAAAGGTTTTAGGCAAGCGCATTAGAGGAGAAAGTAGCCGACGGAAAGCTAAGCAAGAGAGTATGTCTATATATAAGGGAAAGCCAATTGCAACGCCACCTACAACTCTTATTTTCCTTGATTTTGGAGCCACATCGCTAGCACAACGTGTCCACTCCTTTACTCTAGTCTCCCTGACCTGTATGTAAGACCGTGCTGCGACCGATTGAAAGAACTTCGTACATACAGGCTAGGATAGGGAGTGTGGACTCCTTTACTCTAGTCTCCGTGAGTACTTGATTGAGCCACCAGCAGCGCTACTTAGCCGCCAACTATGAAAATATCAAATTCTTTTCCATGCCAATCGATTGTTAATCGTTTGTTCGTGTTTGGTGAACAAAATCCAGCGTTGGTTAGACTTTATTTAATTGAAAATACGAAAAACAAATTTCATGTCAAAGTTGACGGCAGGAAATTACAATTCTAATTATTTCGAACTTTTTTTCGTAACCAATCGTTTGTTAGTGATTGTTAGTCGATTTTTAGCGTTTGTTAGAGCTTAATTTTGACTTTATAGTTTAAAAACTTTTCATTCCCATAGCACGCTGCAAGCCACGTGAAGTTGGTTGCAAATCACGTGAAGTTTGTTTGGCAGCATTGCCACGACGGCTGAGCACGGCTTTGTACATGTAACTTCTCAATTTCAGCAAAATGCTGATTATTTCAATCCTACTCGATTGGTAGTCATTTGTTAGTATTTGTTAGACAAAATCCAGCGTTTGTTAGATTTTATTTATTAAATAATACGAAAAACAAAATATCATGTCAAAGTTAGCCGCAGGAAAATGCTTTTCTAATGATTTCGAACTTCTCTTCGTAACCAATTATTTGTTAGTGATTATTAGTCGATTTTTATCGTTTCTTAGAGCTTAATTTTGACTTTATCGTTAAAAAACTTTTCATTCCCATAGCACGCTGTAAGTCACGTGAAGTTGGCAGCAGCTGCAACGCACGGGAACTTGGCAGCATTGCCACGACGCCTGAGCACGACTTTCCCTGTTGCAAAGAACCGATACAAACCAATAAAAACAGAAATACTATCGGAAATTGATGTGTTTTTGTCCTCGGAAACTCTTATGAATTCCGACAGGGTTGACGATTTTTTTAAACATATGATTCTATCGGGCTTTGTACATATCTACGGTGCCCATAGATTTCCTATAGGATCTAAAAATGGTTCCGCGTAGTTCAATTTGCAAGTGCAGATACGTTTTAAATTTCAATCGTGATTAATCTGCAACAGCACATTACTTTAAAATGTCCATTATATTTTAACGGAATGAACTTGTACTCACAAACTGGAATTCTATTGGTACTAATCGGCAGAACCCAATTGCATATATATATAAAGTTATATGTTACAATCGAAATTTGACGGCAATGAATTTGTATGTGACTTTTCAGATCAAAAACTTACCTTTAGCTGTATGAGAATGTATACGTATTCGCAAATTATTTTTTGTCTGAACCTACTCGACTTTTCAGATCGAAAACTTATCTTTCGCTGTATGAGAATGCATTCGTCTTTGGAAATTATTTCCTATCCGCACCTATTTGCATGTACTGGTATTATAAAAGATTCGTCCTCAGAACGAGGCACGGTTTTTTATCAGTAAATACGGGTCTGGGATTTATCCGTTTGGATCGTATTTTTCTGATACAGGTAACTAAGGATGGGATCCATTCAATCGTTTGCTATATGGATTCTCGAATCCAATAATAATCCTTTGTTGTATGGGAATGTATGTATATCTGCAAATTATTTTTTATCCGCACCTATCGGAATGTACTAATATTATAAATGTTTCACCCTCAAGAGGAAGCGTCGATATTTATCAGTAAATACGGGCCAATCATTTAACTGTGTAAATCAGTTTTTTCCTATGCAGATAACTCAGAGTGAGGATTCATTAACTCGGTTGCTATATGGACTTTCAATATAATGATTATCTTTTGTCTTATGAGAACATATTGGTATTAGCCAATTACTTTGTATTCGCATTCATCGGTATGTACCCGTCTTATAAAAGATTACGGATTTCTCCGAATCGGATGAGGTAATCTTGGCGAGGGTCCGACGCAATGCAGGAAATGCCCGGTCACATTTCTGCACGGGAAGCCGTAACAGCGAGGAAAACGGGCTAGTTTAATATGGAATTACGTATAAGAATGAGTAGGAATAAAAAAGTTTACCAACTGCCATTGGTTGAGAAAACTGTATCAAAGAAGTCCTATTGGATATAAAATCAAAATTAAAATAAAATTCAATAAAATATTGGATATAAATGGAAGTATATAATATCACGCCGTCTCTGTCGCGCTGCTCTCATCGCCGCTGCCGCTACTGGCGGTGCTGCTGTCGCCAGTATTATTTTTTAAATTTGTTTTGTCTGCAATATAGGTAAGAACATTAGTTGAGCGCGAGGGTGGCCCCCCATAGTGTGCGCTTTACGTATCGCCTAGTTTACCGATTCGCTGCGCAAATTACGCAATACGAAAAGTACGATTGGGCTTCTCTGGGGTGGGATGCAATTGTGATAAAAAAATATGTATCGGAATGTATGGGATTCGATCGGTTCCTATCCTCTATCTGTTTCTACCGGGCCTTAGGGGTAAGTTCGGTCCTGTACAAGAAGACCGATGGAACGGAATCTATGAGATTCTATCGGTTTCTTTTATCGTTATACTTCAGTGAATACAAATGTAAGCGACGACGGAATATAATAAAAATTTCACGTTCACACACACGGTACAATAAATCTTAGTGAGTTTGGAGAAGTAATTTTAAAAAGCTAATGCCTTTGATCACCAACACTAATAAAAGAAAAAGCTATTAACATTTCGTCTGCAAAACTGAGTATTTCGTATCCGAGACAAAACTACTTGCCTAATTAGTTGCTTCATTTATTTAACAAACAATAAATTATTGATATATTGAAGTGAATGTTTCGAACACTGGCATGCATTTTTTCAAAAATGTTCGACTGTATTAACCGGATAAAAGGATGGCAGGTCTTGAAATATCCAGATTTACATACGGAGGATAGCGGAAAAAACGATTACAGACGAAGTGTTAATCTCAACGCGTCTCAATGTTTGAATAATGTACTCACTAAGAAATATTCAGCGGTATGGCACAGCCATGTCCGTATTTTTCACTGCACGTTTATTACAATTCACGTGATGACTTTTTTCGCTTTTTTCGGGTTGTTCAGAACTTTTACGAATACCAGTTGTCATGCCTAGTAATCAAGAAGAACTGACTAACCGATGTCGGGCGCTGGTAGCCGCGCGTACAGTGCCGGCAAGCGAAAGGCGTATCTTGTTCCCCCACCGAACGCTATTGTAGACAAAGTTAGTTCGAGATCCCTCGAGATATTTTTTCTTCAATTTTCAATACGTTCTTTACATTTTTTAACCTATTCTATGCTATGTACATTTTTCAAAATGTGCTTGCTTGGGTCACATTATTTTTAAATGATGGATGTGATTTTGGACGTGATTTTGTTTTTATATCAAAATCTGATGATAACCAGATAATATCGAAAGTAGAAAATTATTTTGTTAAATAATTCGTGATTTTTTATATTAATTAACCATTCACGAATAGAATAGCGTTTAGCGACAAACAATAAAAGTCCTGTTTACCCACGTATAATTTCATTAATTAAAAATAATTTAACCCAAGCAAACACATTTTGCAAAATGTACGTAGCATAAAAAAGGTTAACAAAATTAACGACCGTATACAAAATCGAAAAAAAGTACCGTTGAGGGGACTCGAACTCGAGTCCTCCGCGCCGTAGTTAGGGCGGCTGACCACGAAATTAAGTCCGAGTTGAAAGCTGGTCTGTTTCAAGGAATATCAGTACCCACCTAACATCCTGTAAAAGCACATCGCTAAACTCGACTGTCGTCTGACGGAATCCCCTTGTTAACTATAGATAAAACCATGCAGATACGGGCAGATCGAAGCACACGATCTGTTGAAAAAGACCGACAGAAACCGATCGAATCCTATTCATTCCGAGACATCTCTATCGAAATTTGATGTCTCTGTCCCTACACCTATCGGATTCTATCGAAAGAGTGGGTGGGGGAGAGAGAGAGAGAGAGAGAGAGAGAGAGAGAGAGAGAGAGAGAGAGAGGACGCGACATTCATTTGGCGCCCTGGGACAAGTCCTCTCAACCACTAAAGCAGGGAGAGAGAGAGAAACAATGTAACACTCAGTTCTATAGAGGTAGTATTGTGATTTTCGTTTCGTTTTTGTATTACTCTTTTGATTAGTTTAGTCTTTGATTCTTTGATCTGTGCAAAATCTGTGTAAAATTTTAGATAGACAAAATAGGTATACAGGGTATTGGCTTTTCGGAAGTATACCCACGTACTAGTGTGAACTGCCGTCTGTTTCTATTTTTTCTAACATTTTTCAAAATACAAAAAATGTGAACAACATAATGAAAACCATAAACGCTTTCTGTGTTTTGTGTAACAAAGAGGCTGTTTCACGTAAAGCAGACCCGATTGTGAGGCTGAATCTTTTACAATACAAATAAATACATATATGCGCAAATAGACTAGTTTTGTACTTACATTACCAAAGAAGGAGATGCCATTTTTATTGGAGATCTGCATAGGTTGGAAAACGCCAATTTGAAATACATGCAGGAAACTGGTTCGAACGGATATAAGTTTGATTCATATTTCATACAAACACCCAAGTTTCATTACTAAGCTGAATCTTTGACTGTACGAATAAATGCCGAGATGCTCAGATACATTGTAATCTGCATCAACATATGCATTCACATAGACTTAAAGGTCAGTTTTGCATTAGATAATCCATATAGAGCCCTATCTTAAATATTCTCGCATCACCCTGGATAAGTTTGGAAACTCTGATTAAAACATAAACAGGTTAAACTCATATTTACCAATAAGATCGTTGAATCTGTATGTCCCTATTAAATGTTAATCAGTCAATACCAATCACTGCTGATGAAGTGACTCATCTGAAATATCTGATTCATTCATATTGAAAACGTACATTTTTATCGGAAAATGATGCGTTTTTGTCCACGGAATCACAAATTCTATCCCATACAAAACTTGGTCCTAATATATCTGTCATGTCTCATAAGGCGAAATAAGTACAGTTTCATACGTATCAGTTTTTGCATTCGAGATCTGATAGCAAAAAATCTTGGACTTTCCCGTTTTTACGCACATTCGCTTCTAAACGGTCAAGTCCATTTGAAACTTATAAGTTTATAACTTGTGGAAATACAATTAGAATAATATTCAAATCAAATCCGTAGCTGCTGATAAATGCAGGCAACTTGTCAATCAGTGTAAAATGCAGTTTTTATCCAGTAGGTCGCACATACGTAATTCCCTATAGATTCCATCTTGCTTATAAAAACAATAGAATCTGATACATTTCATATCAGTGTATCCAAATAGATACCATATATGCGAGCATTCCAATGAGTCTAGATAAAGTACGAAAATGCGCTATCTGTGCTGCCAATAGACCAAACAGCAATGTATCGGATTTTTATCGTTGGCTACAGGATCCTATCAGACCTTTGCAACAGGGATTGCCCATGTAACTCCTCAATTTCAGCAAAACGCTGATTATTTCAATCCTACTCGATTGTTAGTCATTTGTTAGTGTTTGCTAGACAAAATATAGTGTTTGTTAGACTTTATTTATTTAATAATGCGAAAAACAAATTTCATGTCAAACTTGGCCGTGGGAAAATGATTTTGTAACGATTTCGAACTTTTCTTCGTAATCAATTAATTGTTAGTCGTTTAGTTATTCTTAATCGATTATTATCGTTTGTGAGAACTTCATTTTTATTTTATCGTTGAAAAACTTTTCATCCCTATAGTACGCTGCGGGCGACGTGAAGTTGGCAACATTACCACGACGGCTAGGCATGGCTTTGCCCATGTAACTGCTCAATTTCAGCTAAACTCTGATTATTTCAATCCTACTCGATTGTTAGTCGTTTGTTAAGGTTTGTTAGACAAAATCCAGCGTTTGTTACAGTTTATTTAGTTAATAATCCGAAAAACAAATTTCATGTCAAACTTAACGACGGGAAAATGGTTTCGTAACGATTTCGAACATTTCTTTTTAACCAATGGATTGTTAGTCGTTGGTTAGTAATTGTTAGTCGATTTTTATCGTTTGTTAGAGTTTAATTTTTATTTTATCGTTAAAAAACCTTTCATTCCCATAGCACGCTGCACGCCACGTGAAGTTGGCAACATTGCCACGACAGCTGAGCACGTATTTACGCATGTAACTCCTCAATTTCAGCAAAATGCTGATTCTTCTCATCCAACTCGATTGTTAGTGATTGTTAGTCCATTTTGATAGATTGTTAGCAATTGAAAAGCATTTTCCTGTGTCTAACTTTGACATGAAATTTGTTTCTCGTATTATTAAATAAACAAAGTCTAACAAACGCTGGATTTTGTCTAAGAAGCACTAACAAACGACTAATAATCGAGTAGAGTAGAAATAATCAGCATTTTTCAGAAATTGAGGAGTTACATGTGCAAAGACGTGATCAGCCGTCATTGCAATGCTGCCAACTTCACGTGGCTTGCAGCGTGCCATCAAGGAACAGATATTACATGGAACTCTGCGGCCCGTGTTAATATTTGGCAGAAAAAATGTAGTTAGTATATCCGCCGGTAGACTGCGCGGCGATGTATCGGTGTGCCACACACAATGATAGGTTCAAGGCACGCCTCTCGCGGTTGTCTCTCTCTCGCGTATGCCTATCGGACTATAGTGCTGTCCCGCTTGTATTAATGGTCGACTGACCGACCAAGCGTTGGGTCGTTCGGTAGGAGACAGCGCATCATTTAAAATCACGTTGAGATATTTCTGTCGCGGACGGCCATATTTTGGGGGGGCGCATTTCTGAATCAGTGATAAATTATAGTGGCGCTTAGTAAAAAATAAGTCACAATCAATAATTATACACAACAATAAGCTGCAATAAAAAAGTTTGCACAAATTTTGTAGATTCAGACGTTTTTGCATTTTTCCTGAAAGGTTGCGGCTACGAAATTTTATTTGAAAATATTTTCTTTAAGCATTCGGTCCCCCCCCCTGTTTTTATTCTCGTTACGGGATAAACTTCCGAAATGCTATTACCCCCGATTCGGCCGAAATTTTGCACAGATGTTCCATTTAATATATAAAGACATCCCCTGAAGGGATTTTTGGCGCGTTCCAATAGAAATCGAGTTTTAAAGTTTATTTTTTATCCCGCGCGAGTATACCTATATTGCTCGCCACGGCCGATCGATATCCCTACTCCTCCGACTTCACTGGTGGTTAGCGTGCCGCGCTTATCCCTGCAAGTATATCTATATATCCTAAACAAACCCAACCAAACTCAAGCACACAAACCGAGCCGGTGGGACCTGGTGTCCGGAGAGCCCTAAAAAAACGGTGGACACGATTTCTCAAAAACTACCGCATCGATCTTACTGAAATTGTCCACATTTCTTAAAAATGGCATTGACTAGTGATTGAATGAAGCATTTAAAAAAAAATTGAAATTTGGATTTTCGGCCGAGTTATATGCAAAATAGTTCAATTTTTGGTACAATTTACGCTACGCACAATCTTGTAAAATTAGTTGTAATCGAAAAAAAACCTTCGCTCAATCACTAGTCAATGCTATTTTGAAGAAGTATGCAAAATTTCAATAAGATTGGTGCATTAGTTTTCGAGAAATCGTGTCCACCGTTTTTCCGAGGAGTCACCGGAAACCAGGTCCCAGCGGCTGAATATCCCAAATTTTTCAATGACATTTAAAAAAATATTGTAATGTTGTTCTTTTATGTGCTTATCATTTGGAATAAAATCATTTATCAATTATATTTTCTTCAATAAAGAAAATATGCTTTTTGGCTTAAAAACCCACGTAACCCCTTCAAAATTGTTTTCGTCTAAATATTTACGTGTCGTCGTTGTTAGCAAAACGATGGAAGCTCAGCTTGCTACTCGTCTTAGGAACATTTTTGCATTCATTATAGGCACATCTGTTACTCGATGGCATCGTTAACAATGTTGCAACTCACAAACAATTTTAAACAGCCAACTTTCCGTGAGCGAAGAGTCTAACAGTAAAGCGCGAAATACACGAAGTACACGATTAAATAACTAGTTAGATTGATATTCAGTATTAATAATCGCGAATACGTCCGAGGCCTGTCAAATTTCTGACAGATGTAAGCAAAGTAGCAACAGATCTCTGTATCGCGTAGCACGTTCCTTGGAAGAAATCGCTGAGGGCATGCTAAAAAGAGATGGAACGGGTGAGATGGAAAGGAGCTAGAGAGTAGGAGCGAAAATAGATCGATTTAAAGCCGGGGCTCTCTAGCAGAACGAGCACGTGCCTTAGACCGCTCGACCGTTGCTGCTGTTAACATTGGAATATGTAAGAGAGCGAGCGAGACGCGAAATCACCTCAACCGTAGTTGGCTCGAGCGTAGGAAGAGGTGGAGCTGGGTGGCGCCAAGCGCACCTGCGGATGCGTCCGTGCACATCGATACAGGCAGCGTTTTCGGTGGATGGGGGAATAACCACGAAACTCCCCCAAAAAATCTTGCCAAATCGTCCCATAAGCCGTGTTGTTCCATGTATTATCTGTTCTTTGGTATAGCTGCCGAAGGCGCGGTCGGGAAACTTCGGCGCACTCGGCTCTTTCCGAAGATGTCCGAGCGTCGCTCGCTCACGGACACGCGCTACTATGATTGTGTGATGCGCGCGTAAGAGGCTAGCGAGGGGATAACTTTTGCGCGCGATCTGGCTATATATCATTTTGCATCTCTCTCGCACGCCACCTACTTCTCAAGTATCATACTGCCTCATGCACAGCTCACTTCTCATTATTTACTTGTTCCGTCTGTCACACGCAGCTCACTTCTCGAGGTCTTATTAATAGTGGCGCCATCCCTGTTTGACCACATTTTTGTAGCCACTTTTTTCAAGTCTCTCCATAAGAGATCGGACTCCTCCCACTCTAGCCTCCATGGCTATGGGACTCGATCTTTTTTGGTAATATATCACCGATCAGTTAAAAAACATCGTAAGTATTCTATTTTGTAAATAATGCAAGTGTATGTCAGATTGTTGAATAGTCACATGTAATCTCACACTCATAAGTTTTTCAATTTTGATTTGCACTATTGCTCAACAACAAAGCAAAACAAAAAGATATGAAATATTGCTCAACAACAAAACACTAAAGTACGTTTGATCTAAATGTGAAGGGTACGGTGTACATAAATTTCCTGTCTAGCTCGGCGGAATGAACAGTGTAAAATTGGAGGTACAATGGTCTCCTATACATCTAAATAAGTTCATAACATGGGGAACAGAAATATGTCTGTACGAAGTTGGTCAGATGAAAGATAGCGTTCGACCATCCTGTAAGTTCTCTTTTATTTTCATAATACTGATAACAGATGAATTTGTACCGTTACATTTGTAAAAATTTAATTTGTTGTATGCAGGTCAAAAGATCTCAGAGTCCACATTTGCTCATCTACTGGCAACAAACAGCAGTCATCACTATGTTAAATGCATTGATATATATTGTCGCCCTGAACCAGACATACTGCTCGCGGTTGGTCAGGCTAATGGGAAAATATTACTAACTACATTTGGACCTACATCTTTCGACTCCCAAGGGTTAACTGGCAAAGAGCTTGGTATGGAGTCCTTTACATTTCGATTGAACATGCAGATGTTATAGATATATAGTATATTTTTTCATCCACTGTACTTGATATCAGGCCTGTTGTATCAATTTACAGCCTTGAGAATATCAATAGTAAAAAATATACAAACATACCATGACAGTGATTATCTATATATATAAAACCGTTTGGTGACTGACTGACACATAAAGAATGCCCAGCCTAAACCGCTGAAGATAGAAACATGAAATTTGGAACGTATATTCCTTAGAAGGTATAGAGGTGCCCTAGGGCAGCATTTTTCAAAAATCAATTCCTAAAAATTTGGCCGGTAAATCGTTTTCCTTGTGTATATTACCGTGGATAAGGCTGTGGGTGGAAGAAAGTAATACCATATAATGACTCGCAGTATCAGTTGAATTATTATTCAATCATATCGCAGCACCAAAGCACGCACGTCAATGCAATGCGGTAGCCTGGAATCCCGTCGATCCGAATTTAATTGTATCTGGTCTCGACAAATATCGTACCGATCATTCAGTACTTCTGTGGGATATTCAAAAAACTGCTACTGCATCCGATAGAGTTCATCATCACCTCAATGTTCAAACTGATACGATAAAACCAGTCGCGGAAGCAGGTGTTTCGGAAACTACCCACTCACTTGCTTGGTTCAACAATGAATCGCGATGTCTGGTAGCTGGGATAAACGGCAAGCAATTAAAGATCATTGATTTTAGAGGTACAGTCTCCGATGTCTTATATTAATTTGTAAAATATTGTTTCCCTCCAAGCTGCGATGTACTTGTTCACTTACAAGTATTGAGGACTTGAAGGTTCCACTAATATAAGGTTACTTTAATGAAAAGTACATCCGTCTGCTTAAACAAAATCGTAATTATGGAAGGGAAAAGAACATTAATAATGCATCTAATTTTTAGCATGCCCAAAAGTCTCTTGGAATTGGAAAATTCAATTTTTTTTCAACTTTGCAACCAATGTTCCATAATGCACAAAATAACCATCATAATTTAAATAAATTCAAAAGTGTTTCCTTTCCTTCACTGATTCACAGATTCGGTAAAGGTCGTGAATGCGACACCAACAAAAGCCGTGTATAGTGTATCTGTGAATCCTCACAATGATTTCCATATCGTGTCACATGTGGAGAACCAAATAACAATTTGGGATACACGGTACTTCGAGAAGCCGGTGCTCACCTTACCACAAGCAAGGCAGATTAGTAAAGTCCTGTGGTGTCCAACTCGTCACAACCTTTTGGGAACGCTGCAAAAGGACTCGGGTACTTGAAATTGATTACAAAAGCTCCGCTTATTGTCTGACAAATGAGAGGCAACTTCAATGCTTTTGATTTTATCTTTATTACGTGTTGTCAAGAAACTGCTGCGCCGAACGCTTTGGCTTTCGATAGCGCAAGTTAGTACACTATGTCGTGATTCGGTCAGAAAAAATTAATGATTTACCGATTTACCAGGTGCACTGCATCTTCACGACATTCAGCATTGCGGCGTCGGTGGGAGTGAGGAAACTGAACCTGGTGCATTGGAAAGAACCGTGGCACCACCTTGGTCCAGTCCTACTAGTTTTTCATGGCATCCTACCCACGTGAACAGACTTCTGGCCGTGTCACAGCAAGGTTAGTATCACGATAAAGATTCCGCGATTCGTATCACAGAATCTTTTTCTTTCAAGTTTGATTGTAATTCTATTTAAACGTAATTATCACTTTTGACATAGCCAGCGAACCTCAATTTTCAAGCAAGACCACGTTGCAAGAGGTGAATGAGGACATGTAAAAATAAAATATTACCAGCCAATGCAATATTGCAGGTCTTACCGACTACACGGTGTACGAGAGAATCACTGTTAATTGGTCAGCGCGTTCGCACCTGGCATGGAATCATGCTTCGAAATCGTTCAAATACGTTTGTCGCAGCGACAGTATATACAAAGCATTCGATGATATATCGGTGCTCACGAAAACTAGAGCTATGTCCGAATACGGCTTACTCGTAAGTTCTGTAATCTCAATTTTCCCTACTCTTGTGCCACTATAAAATATAATAAATACTGGAAACAATTGTTTAATTGTTTTTTTTTTCTTTTATAGCCAGAGCTGGCACAAAACGGCGAATTAGCGGAAAATGAAACACTCAAAAATTTGTGGCAGTGGTTGTATCTCAGTCGCTCGTTGGTAGAAGATGGTTCTATACCCAGTACGGAAAATAAACATCCAGGTGTCAGGTACTAACTCAAGAAACACCTCTGCCTAATGCATAAATCTTCGTATACGTCAAGAATATTCGGGATTAACGCACATCTCATGCTTTTTATTCGTTTTTTTAGGAACGTGTTAAAACTCGATGGCCAGCAAAACGGTGGAAATGGTTTTATCAAATCGGATCTTATTCAACGTCCCTGGTCGGATATTGGTTCGAATCATACCGCAAAGATGTACAGGTACAGCTTACCTATAACGCTACAATGAACTTTTTTCTCCGATAAATGAAAGTCGACCATTGTATAATAACAATGGATACATATTCATCTGATTATGTTTCAACAGTCTACTCTAAAACAAGGACTTTTTTTACTATAGATCATCCGATCGCGACAAAGCACTCCAGTTATGCGGATGGAGATTTGACAAAGAATCGAACGCGTTGTACAATAATTTATTTCTCGAACGTCTGGAGAGGGAAGGAGCTTATGCTCGCGCCACAGCGATATCTGTATTCAATCTGTGTCTTCGGCAAGCTATTGAGATACTCAACAGAGGAGCCAGCAAAATGTCACTGTCGACGAATTTAAATATCGTTGCTATGGCACTCTCAGGATTTTCAGAAGACCGAAACAGTATGTGGCGAGAGTTATGCTTAAAATCGCGATCGCAACTGTCTGATCCGTATCTTAGATCCACATTTGCCTTTTTAACTGCTGACAACGACTCCTACGAGAACGTACTTGTAAGTTCAGAAAATATAAAATGTGGTGCGAATATGCGCACTTTAAAAGGTTCGCATGGGCTTGGGTAAACAGATATACGGTTAGCCGACGAATCATTTCCATAATTTCGTTAGTTTGAACTTATTGACAATATACGTACTTCAGCGCGAAGTGTTTTGACCACGAGGCCATTTTCAAATATGTTGATTTTCGGCATTTACGCCAAGTATTTTTGCAGAACGAAAATGGCATGGCGGTCGAAGACCGAGTCGCTTTCGCCCTTATGTTTTTATCGGATAACAGATTATGCGAATATCTGAAAAAACTGACGCAAAAGCTGACCGAAGAAGGAAATTTGGCAGGATTTTTACTAACAGGTAACCATAAATTTTTCACATGATAATGAAAGTATTCTGAAAAATCTCTTGAAATAATTATATTTTTCTAGGCGCCAGTCTTGATGGCATTCAACTGTTGAATCGATACTTGGAAATCACCGGAGATGTACAGAGTTGTAGCTTAATTGCCATTCGAGCCTTATCCTCGCAATTACTCCAGGAGAACCAAGTACAAGTATGGATTGCGAGGTAAGTCATGTTTAGGGCAATTGTTTTTATATACTTCTTTTAGTGCCAAAGTCTTCTGATGACTTACATGTAGTTTCACGGAAATAGAATAAGGAGACAAGCTCTACATTCGTATGGTATTTGAATTTTACGAATTATCAGAAAGTTATAGATTTCGTTTACTTCATCAATTTAAGCCTTTGTTGGCACACTTGTATTTGGCACCGATTTTAACACACAGGGTCGATTTGACCCGCATAGTACTCCATCCACCTGCCATTAACAAACCCTGGTCAGTTTTTATTTTTTAAAAGCAGGCATATACTTTAAACATGTCCCAACATGTCTGCATAATTGATATTCGAAAAGAATAAAACTGAATTATTTTAAAAAATGATTGAAAACTTTCAATTTTGGGAAAGTGAGAATTTTATTTCAAATTTTTCCGCGTCAAAATGACCCAGTGTGTCAACACGTTAATCGTATTTCCCCTTCAACGATCGTTGTTTCAGTTACAGGGGATTACTTGACGCCTGGAAAATGTGGAATGAACGAGCGCATTTTGATATAGCTATGAGATCGTCGACTAACGAAAAACCACCTCAACAAGTTTATATATCTTGCAACTTTTGTGGCAAAAGTATTTCGGCCGTTATGCAAGGTCTGAGCAGAGCTCGCGGTCCTTTTGGCAGGCTGGGCAGTACATCGAACAAATTGAAAGTACGTATCTAATCGTATGTACTAACTTCCTTGTTACCAAGACCCTTCGGCTTTCGCAATGAATCATGGAGAGGGTACAATGTATATAATTTTTGTTTTTTGTTTTGTGTTCAATTTCAGATGTCGTCGTGTCCGAACTGTCGAAAACCATTGCCGCGTTGCGCTATTTGCCTAATGCACATGGGAACGGTCAGCGGTTTGCAAATGACAACAGGTAGTTCGAACAGAGGCGAGGATGACGGTAAACTCACGGAATTCAGCAATTGGTTCACGTGGTGTCAAACGTGTAGACATGGAGGTCACACTAATCACATAACACATTGGTTTCGGTAATACGAAGAAAATAATATTTGTTCATTGTTTTCTCATATTTATCTACGCATTGCCCCTGTGAGCAAGTGGCTACAAGACGAACTGTCATACCGTCCGGGCGACAACAAATGCGATGATAGTTAATTTACCTATCCCCAGTGTTATTTGCGACGGTGAATATGTGGAGAACAAAAAAACTATCCGCTCTGTTGGAAGGCGAACAACGAAGAATCTCTTCATTCGCCCAAAATGTAATCCGTCTGTGAGGAAACATGGCCGGAGGATTTTTACCAACCGGACGTGTGACACGTGTCCTTAAGCGATCTACAAATTGCAGCTTCCACCCGCTTCTACAGTTAAATATCCTGGATCTTGTTTCAACTTAAGGGCACGTGTCACGCATCCGGTCGATAAAAATCCTACCGCCAAGTTTTCTTCTGGACGGATCACATTTCGGAAGCACGAAGAGAAAAACGTTCGTCGTTTAACAAAACGTTTCTTTTATTTTTTCCGAAATATCAGCCGTCTCGGAGAATTCCGGGAATCTGCAAATCAGTTATCTCTCTGACACTTGGCCGACACTGACACGACTTCGCACCACATAGCGTGTTAACGTCGTAAAAAATGTATGTCTCAATGTTCATGATGGGCTGCTGAAAATGTTGATTCTAGACATAATACGGTCAGAGCTCCGTGGCTCACTATTAGATTTACGTAGAGGTGTTTTATACTGATTTGCCCAAAATGTATTCGTTATAATAGTAACGAGTACAGATTACTACTGTTTCTTCGATACATATGTATCAGGGCGTAAGAGTAATTAAATGTATTCCCCTATCCTACTGTAAGAACTTTGCACTTAGAACAACGGGGTGAAGTTCCGAAAAGGTCCAACCTCCGATCGGGCTAACATTTTTCATAGACCTTCCCTTTAATATCTTAAAAGATCACCTAAAAGAATTTATGTCGACGCGCCATAATTTTCGAGACATCGATTTTTGAACGTTTTTTTTTTTACTGCGCTCCTACTATATCTATAGCTAACTGGCTCGGCTCTTGCTATACCTATATATGTTAACGTGTTCTCCGTTTTGTGCTCATCTTCATCAAACTTGGGCGATAGAGAAACCTTCCCGGCCGGTTATCAAGAATTATAAGGGGGTTCGCTGCTTGGATTAGCCCTCATGAACCCGCGATATGTCGCGCACTCACTAGACCACTCCACAATACCAGTGTTCCACGCCCCCTCATTTCCACACGCCTATCAGAGGTGCGCTGCGCCCACACGCGTGTTTCACGCGCCCCACAATTCTATTCGCACATTGGAGGTGCCTTCCGCCCCTACCAGTGTTCCATGCACCCTTCAATTCAGATCTCACATTCGAAGGGCTCGCGCCCACACCAGATACTAATATTGCATGGACACGCTCGCCATACATACCACAAACACATTCTCTATACACCGCTAATTCTGCATCAAACGTCAAAATAAAGTCAGCGTTACACCGTAAACGACAGTGGACTAACGCTAACGCGTGGACTAGACAGAGATCAGAAAAAAACGGAGAGCGCGATAACATATATAGATATAGCTAGAGTCGAGCCCGTCAGCGATATAGTAGGAGCGCAGCAAAAAAAATAATTTAAAAGATCAATATCTCGGAAACTGGCGCTTCGCCAAAAATCCTTTTAGGGGATCTCATAAGATGATAAAAGGAAGGTCTAAAAAATGTCAGCCCGATCGGAGGTTGGATCTTTTCGGATCTTTATCCGAACAACGTTACTTCGTAGCGTTGTCAGCATTGTCAGTAGCGAAATAAATTTCGCTACTGACAATGAGTAATTTTGTATCGAGTGGAACTTTTTATTTCATCACTTTCAACACTGAAATACGGTAGGGAAACTGGTAGGATTCGGTTCCTACATATATTGACAAAATTCAAGGTGTGTTGCTGCAAAAAGTTCAACCTACCACCTACAAATTTCAAGAGTCATAGATATTTTCCATAAACGTAATTCTCTTATACTTTGGAAGGAATACGACGGAAATGCGACGTTTTTAGTCACTCTTTCTCTTCCACGCCCCCCTTCTCTCGCGATAACAATTGTCCTACAATAATTTTTTTTAATCCACCTGTTATATCGACGTTTACGGAAGTAAGAGCGTGTATAAAGAAATGCGGTGTATTTGTGCCAGATAATGGAATTAGTTGCTCCATGCATTTGTTCCAATCAGAGAATTAAATGCTTCTACATAATGTTTGAGTCGAGTAGTAATATAAATTTCACCGCACGATACATTTGCAGCGAGGAGCTAAATAAATTTCACTATGCAATACAATGGTATGTAATAGATCCATTTTGCTAAGTGACAAATTTACGGCAACAATCGAAAAAAAAAACGATTCAGTACGCACGACAAACTTAAAAAATAGCAGTGCTACCTCAATGTATGCGTATCGAAGCAACAATAGGAATATAGTCACTTGCTACTTCGGTATAAAATAGCAAATCATACAATATTTTCATTGCAAAGAGAACTGAAAATCCTTAAAGTTTTTGGATCTGATAATTCAGGAACTTACACGATGCTAGATTATTCAAGATTTCTCTTGTCTTTGCAGGCAACATTTAGAGTGTCCGGTAACATCATGTACCTGCCGATGTTTCTCGTTGGATGCGTCGTACACATTAAGTCTTAAGATAACATAATATCGTGGAAGAGCGCGTCAATGAATGTTTCACAAGAGGGGAACATTTGTATATTATTTCAACAGGTTTTGAACGGATGTTTTATATTGCATAGAAAGTTACAAAAATTGGTATTCAACTGTGGTTAGAATACAATACCACATTGTATTTGGTAGAATACAATACCAAAGTGCTTGAACAGTCATTAAATTTTTACCTTATCAACACCTGCTTGTTTGTTTACATTCCACATCGTACAATACATTAACATTTTATTTTCAAAGGACCAACTTAAATAGCCAAGTTTCTTAGTGTTGTATAGTTCAAGCGTATATATAGAAACTTAAGTTTTACAGGAATCTCACAGAGCTCTTCTATGCTCGTCCAATTTCCATTTTTTGTCGTGGATTGCATGTTGAATAATAATCAGATCGTTGTAAGCCTTCTCATCTGGAAATTAATATTTACAATATATTTGAGATAATTTTTTGTAGATGCCAGTATACATGTCTTTAGATGAGAGCACACGGTCATGATAATCTATACATATAATACAACCGAGAATTTTACTCGTCTGTACATTTTAAATATATGCAACAAAATGAATAGAGGATGAACGATAGGCGATAAAATGCATTGAGATCATTTTTGGAATTTTTGTCTCTTTATGCACGCATCATGTAACAACTACTGACCTACTCTAAATGGTTTTCAGAAAAATATAGGGCTTAACTTAGAGTAACAATTAGTGTCCATTTCACCGCAATTGACTCACTCAACCAAAAGATATGCAAATTCAAAGTTTTTAACAGTTGATTTAAAAAATGGCATCGGTATGTATTTCAGTGGTCTGTGCGTAAAAAGTTACAGGCAAAGCTAGTTTCTAATAATGCTGCAACAATGATAACGAAAATATAGTCAATACGAACCAAAGTCTTGGGAACCTTCAGCATCAAAATGCGTATACTGGACAGCTTCTACCGTTCCTTTGGACTTTACTATGCCCCAAACTTCAAGGATCCCTTCAGGATTAACCTTCAAAGGACTCGGGACCGTGACGTTAATCTTGACATTGTCGAAAGTCGTGAGCTCCACGCAATCACCATTGGAACTCACCTGTGATGAAGAAAAAACAAAAAAGTACATTGTCTTAAGCTGTAGTGATAAACTTTATACCCCGGCGGGCATTTGCGACTATTCGTACATTGGTTAAGTTTCCAGCGATGACAACATTTTTTCCGATATACTGCGACATCATTTTGCCCAATATTCGAGACCTGCGAGCTGACATGATTAAAGGAATTGCTAATGAAGAAAACTAATGTCTCAAAGAACAATGTTCTGCACGATTATCCGATGTAACAGCAAAGAAATCGATTGATGTTTGACGGTGCGCAATGTGTTGATTTTTTGGCGGGTTAAGGGTATATTTACAACATGGTGAATAGTGGCGCGGACGCCGGGCCGGAGATTTTTTACTGAAAGAATAATGGAGACTAAACTCGGCATTTCAACTCTTCCCAAAATTGCGAATGTTAAAGATGGCGCTGCGCTCTTTCGAAGGTAATATGCTATATCAACGAACATATATTACAGGGAGGCTAGAGTGGGAGGAGTCCGATCTCTTATCGAGAGACTTGAAAAAAGTGGCTATAAAAATGTGGTCAAAAAGAGATGGCGCAACTATTGCTAAGACATCGAGACAGCATGATACTTGAGAAGTAGGCTGCGTGCGAGAGAGATGCAAAATGATATATTGCCAGACGCGCGCAAAAGTTACCCCCTCTCTAGCCTCTTACGCGTCTATCGCAATCATAGTAGCGCGTGACGGTGAGCGAGCGACGCTCGGACATCTTCGGAAAGAGCCGAGCGCGCCGAAGTTTCCCGACCGCGCCTTCGGCAGCTACACCCATGCATGGAAGCTGAGCACGTTCATGTGCGACCAAGCCGAAAGGAAGGCTTCGAGAGAAAAAGCAATCTGAGCACGACTCGCGCGTGACGTCACCCGACGGAACGCGCGAGGCTTTTAGATGACTTCAATGCTTATTGATTCTCTTGATTCTCTGCGTTATTGATGCTCTTGATTCTTTGATCTTATAGACGCTCTTGATTTTCTGCGTTATCAATGTATACAAAAAAATGTATCACCCTGGTCGCTCATTTTTTAGTTTATACGTTAATTTAAATATAATAATAAATCCAAATTACAACTTATTTATCTTCTAAAAATTGTTTACACTTTACTCACACCCGTCCTTATGCCAAATAAATTATAATTCATAAAAGTAAGCGGAAATATATTTATATTCGTATGATTATATTAATTCTCATACTTTCATCAAGCGACAAAGCATTATCCACAAAAACAAGCCAATCATTCATCCGGCCGCGAATCGTCAGTACCAGAAAGTGCATATTCTACAAGCGATGAGATGGTCCCGTTGGTAGTCCTGGCTTCGGTCCGCAGGGGCGCGGGATCGTTCCCCGGGCGCAGTGCTTTTTTAAAATTATTATTACCATTCATTCTTATTTAAATAGTTATTTTTATTAGTTATCATTATTAATTTAATTAGTTTTCTTTTAGTGTCGAAAAATTTATCACGCACTCCGACCGCTTATTTTATTAGTCTGTATGTTAATTTTAATGTCATAATAAATCTAAATTACAAGTTATTTATCTTCTAAAAAATTCTTTGCGCTTTACTCACACCCGTCCCTATACCAAACAAATTGTAATTCATAAAAGTAAGCGGAAATATATTTATATTCGCATTATTATATTCATTCTCATATACTATCATCAAGTGATAAAGCATTATCCCCAAAAACAAGCCAATCATCGATCCGGCCGCGGATCGTAACTCACGAGAATGAATATAATTATAGTCGTATTTATAATACGACTATAAATATATTTCCGCTTACTTTTATGAATTACAATTTATTTGGCATAGGGACGGGTGTGAGTAAAGGGCAAACAATTTTTTAGAAGATAAAGAAGTTGCAATTTCGATTTATTATTACATCTAAATTAACGTACAAACTAATCAAATAAGCGGTCGGAGTGCGCGATAAATTTTTCAACACTAAAAGATAACTAATAAAAATAACTAATCAAACAAGAATTAATAGTAATAATAATTTTTAAAAAAGCACTGAGCGCGGGGAACGATCCTGCTCCCCAACGGACCGAAGCCGGGAACGCTACCAACGGGACCATCCCATCGCTTGTAGAATATGCACTTTCTGGTACTGACGATTCGCGGCCGGATGGTTGATGGGCTTGTTTTTGGGAATAATGCTTTATCGCTTGATGAAAGTATGAGAATTAATATAATAATACGAATATAAATATATTTCCGCTTACTTTTATTAATTATAATTTATTTGGCATGAGGACGGGTGTGAGTAAAGCGTAAACAATTTTTTAGAAGATAAATAAGTTGTAATTTGGAGTCATAATTATATTTAAATTAACGTATAAACTAAAAAAATAAGCGATCAGGGTGCGCGATACATTGTTTTGTATACATTGATAACGCAGAGAATCAAGAGCTAAATGAGCATTGAAATCATCTAAAAGCCTCGCGCGTTCCGTCGGGTGACGTCACGCGCGAGTCGTGCTCAGATTGCTTTTTCCCTCGAAACCATGGAGACTAGAGTAAAGGAGCCCGAACGCTGTACTGTGGACGCGGGCTATGGAATCAGCGAAAATTTTTACGGAAATATCCGCTGGCGCTGCTGTACTCAAGATCGGATACGACAGAGATAGAATGAGAAAAGAGAGAGCGATAGAAGAGAATATTCAAAGCGCAGTTATGCACGCAAGACAGATGGAAAAAATAATAAATTTATTCGTTCGTCGATTAATTCTGTCATCGTGCATTTGTTAATTAAATTATATACATAGGCAATTATTATATACCCCATTGAGCGGAACTCGCTCCAAACCCCATTTAACGCAACTCACCCCCAAGGACGCACGCGAACGAACCATCGTATGCTTGGGCATTACTTGGATGGGTGACCGCTTATGTATGAAAATTTGTGTTCTATATAAACATGCATGAATATGGAAAAAAATATAACGAGATGAGTACAATAGCGTTACTCGAAATGAATGAATGAATTAATTAATTAATTAATGAGCTGTTCTTTTATTCCGAGGAAAAACACGCGTGGTCATAACAGAAAAGATTATCGATGCACTAATATTTTTGTTCATCTGAATCAGTCGGTTGAAACAAAAATTCATTGATTAAATGTTCGTTGGTTTAAGATTTATTAGTTATTTTTCTCTTTCAAACATAAAAATATGTTTCTTGTGATACAATGGAATAATACAATTGCGATACAATGGAATGATCGATAATTTCAGAATCGATGTGATAATGACGATGACATATTTTTTGACTATGCTTGGAAAATGTATGTAGTGAAAAACAACTGATTTTCAGTCCGTTACACCCCGATCGTCGTGTATAAATAAACAAATTGGACTGGGTGGCACTGGAGCAAAAGAAAATATTTTGTCATTGCAGCAATTCAGGAAAATCCTCATTATACTTATACGATCCTTGCCAAGAGGCGAAACAATCCTCGGTAGGTACATAAAACTACAATATTCCGTGACATTGCCTAACTCAATTTCACCCTCTGTTTATTGTCAAACGTTGCGATCTACAAATAACGACGACGTTACCTCTTTCTCTCTCTCTCTCTCTCTCTCTCTCTCTCTCTCTCTCTCTCTCTCTCTCTCTCTCTCTCTCTCGCTGCCCGTTAGCAGTATTAATTATTTCATCGAATTAAATATATATACATACATATGATTCGCCCCAGTGGCTGACTAATATGAAACAGTAGCTGCTTTTCGTTAATTATTTAATAGTGCGTCGTACAAGGAAATTGAGGGGTCATTCTTTTCTTCTGTTCATTGTTGTCCTAAAAAGTGGTATGCCGAGGTAATGGATCGAGCTGTGGCGTTCTTCTCTCATTTTGTTCATCGTTTTAATTTATAAGATGAGAGAAAAGCTCGCCCGTGGCATCTAGAAAACTAATTATTATGATGCTTTTTTCTTTGGTTCACAAGTACTAGCTCAAGAGGATCCGAAAAATTTCAATAGACATCCTCCCAATTGTCCGAATATTTAGACGAATCCCATCCTCGATAAATCTTCTTTCTTTCTTTCTTTCAAACTCCATATCAGTATGAGACACCATGCCCTGGGTCTCGGTTAAAGTGGCCTCGCCGGCGCTCAATGCTTTTTGCAAACGTTCAAGGGCCTCTGTGTGCCCGATTTTTTGAAAGTTTGACGAGTTGCTTGATTGATAATCGACGGATGGGCTTCGAGGAATTTGCGATGGCGGTGGATGTGACGAGGCAATTATCCTCGGCGAAAATCGAATTGCCCGTGTTGACGCTCGCTGCTTTGTCCGGCTTGTAAGGGGAGGAGGAAGGAGATGTCCTGCTTCGAGGACAAGGTCGGGGTCATCGGTTCGCTCGGTGTGTTTTCCTGTCTATTAAATTCTATTCTATATCTATCTATTTAATAAATAGATATAGAATACTTAAGAGAATTCTGTTCAATTTTTCTTCAAATACCTACCATTATATGAGCTTTGCACACGAGAAGTCCGTCCTCCTTATTTTTCGTCAGTTGCAACATTCGCTCGAACAGAAAGGCGTGCCCCGGTGCTTTTGCGCCGCGCATACGAAATCTTCCGTCGGCAACTAATTCGCCGCTCGTTGTTAGATCCGACCCCGGCCAGCCGTAAAGCAACGATTGAATTTCTTGTACGCGCACCGCGTGCTCGAGTTGGCGTTTCATAGTGTTTATGTGCTCAGCGATACCCGTCATCGCCTCCAACGTTCCCTCGATGGCGACTCGTCCCTCGGCCTCTTTGCCGTTTTGTTCGCATCCGGCGCCGTACTCTTTCGACAAATTCTACTAATAATATTGAAATATTAGTATGGAAAGTTGCATTAAATATTATAATGGCTGTTTTTTCGCCAAAATCTGAATATTCTGAATCCTGCCCGTCGGTCGGGTTTAAAATCTTTGTAATTAAAAGCAAAATTCAACGGACAAACAAACCTGAATGACTTGTCGAAAATGCTCCACGTAAAGAGCCTCGGTGTCGACAATTTCGAGCAGGACTCTCCCAACGGGATTGCGATGAGGATCGCAACATCGTGGTCTGTGATAAATCGACGGGTCGATTTCAGAGCTGTTTCGTCGTTGGTTGCCATCGACGTCGCGAATTCTACAGCTGGCCTCTGATATCGCGACGACTCCACTGTCACCGGATCCTTAATGAAAAATAGTATAAAAATCCATTTTTAAAAGAAGGTAAATAAAAAAAACCATGGAAATCAATCATTAAGTTTCTCTCCTATTACGACGCTTTTCCGTATTCTTCAACACATTATTTCAGTTTCTCTAAAGGTAGACACGTTTTCGGCGGATAAATCGTGAATGAAAATAAAGAAATTACCTTGTGAACTCGCGTACGTGTCGGCCAAAGATTCGACGGACGTCGAATAAGGATTGGCAGCATTTGCATTTCCCTGATTGCTGCAGCCATTCAAAAATAGTGCTCGAGGCGATCGAGCTCCCCGATAATGGTCTGTTCACGACACCACGTCCGGCGCGTCTTCTGCTGCACCTCAGAGGCCAGCCAAGAATGATATATAAATATTATAACCAAGAATTCTCCAGTTCATATATACGCTCACTTCATAGCATCACCGATGCCATACTTCACATCCTCCCCTGTCGGCACTAGCGCTTGATGTGGCTGAATTTCGAAGCAAAACTTTTCGTCACTTTCAGGGCCCACGTTTTAGGTGCTTTTAGCATACGCGTTCGGGCTCCTTACCTCTAGTCTCCATGCTCGAAACCTTCGTTTCGGCTTGGCCGCACATGAACGAGCTCGGCGTCCATGTGTTGGTGTAGCTGGCGAAGGCGCGGTCGGGAAACTTCGGCGCGCTCGGCTCTTTCCGAAGAAGTCCGAGCGTCGCTCGCTCACGGACACGCGCTACTATGATTGTATGGGCGCGTAAGAGACTAGAGAGGGGGTAACTTGTGCGCGCGATCTCGCTGCACTGCTTGCTGGGATACGTATTCGATCCTCTTCCATCCCTCTTACACGACATCGATACTCAGCTTCCTGCTCGAGGTCTTAGAGATAGTGGCGCCATCCCGGTTTGACCACATTTTTGTAGCCACTTTGAAATGCACAGATCGGCCTCCTCCCACTCTAGCCTCCATGATATATTACATGGAAGCCCAGGTCCTTATGGCAAGCTCTATAAACTTAGCCGCCGACTATGAAAATATCGAATTCTTTTCCATGCCAATCGATTGTTAGTCGTTTGTTAGTGTGTGTTGGACAAAATCCAGCATTTGTTAGACGTTATTTATTTAATAATACGAAAAATAAATTTCACATCTGTAATTAGCTGCTGTAATTAGCTGCTGATGGATCCAACGGAATACGGAGCAATGAAATATCTATTCTTTATGTTTTTTTTCACCGATCTCGTTCCAATAAGTCTCATACGGAAGATAATGGTTTGTTAGTGATTGGTAGCTTAATTAACGAGAGATATACACCTCGATGGTCGAGGTCGAGGATTTAGAAGCTATGAAAATTCCGTCAACCGTAGAAGATCTGGCCTATGGAAATGGTATCGATGATTCCATGTCAGTTGACAAATTTCATGATTTATTCATTCCGAAATTTTCAAACGCGTTTTTCTCAAAACCACGTTTTTCAAATCGGTACCGAAAATTTCTCGAAAACCAATCAATCGATTGCCTTGAGGTTTGTTGTGGTTATTCTCTACACCATTATGTAGTACTTGTCATAAGATTTTTTTCCGTTACTTAGTTTTTGTTTTATAGGCAAAATAATAACTAATTTTTGGCCCAAAAATCACTATTTCAGTTCAAACGTTCGCCATTTTGTCATAAATCGATATTTTCAAAATCGGCTATGACAATTACTAGATTATAGTATGTAATTTAATAATCTTTTTAGATTTTTTTTCAGATTATTTTTGAAGAAACGCCAGTGGGTACCGTATACGTAGATTTATTTACGACGCTCCAAGGATCATACAGCATCCTTAAATATTTTTCATATTTTTAAATAAAGAAAATTAAACATATTTTTGAATGTATATACTTTTAAATAATTAAAACCCCAATCCAAAATTTCAAATAGATTTCCTTGATAAAATTCACAAAAATGACCCTTTTCCGGCTCCTAGGTATATATCACCTCTTAAAACGTTTGGTAGACAATTCCTCAATTATGCCGATCTAGAAAACCATCTACGGTTAGACGCAGGCGACAGAGGGCTGTAGTTGGCTGCTGAAGGATCTAACGGAATACGGAGCAGTGATATTTCATTTTCTTCATGTTTTTTTTCACCGATCTCGTTCTAATAAATCTCATACGGAAGATAATCGTTTGGTAGTAATTGGTAGCTTAATTAAAATGTTTGGTAGTTAATTCATCAATCACGCCGATCAAAAAATTATCTACCTTTAGACGCAGGCTATACAGGGCTGTAATTGGCTGCAAAGGTTCAAGCAGAAAACGGAGCAGTGATATTTAAATTTCATTATGTTTTTCGTCACCGATCTCGTTCCAATAAGTCTCATACGGAAGATAATCGTTTGGTAGTGATTGGTCGCGTAATTAAAACGTTCGGTAGATAATTCCTCAATTACGCCGATCGCGAAAACCATTTACGGTTAGACGCAGGCGATAGAGGGCTGTATTTGGCTACGGAAGGATCGAACGGAATATGGAGTAGTGACATTTCAATTCCTTTGTTTTTCTTCACATACGAAAGATAATCATTTGGTAGTAATTGATAGCTTAATTCCGTTAAACGTTTGGTAGTTTTTTCCTTAAATACGCCGATCAAAAACTCATCTACCCTAACAAGGAGACGGAACGACCGTGGGGTCGGGCATTTGACCGAATTTTTTTTGTGGTGAAAGAGAACCCTCGGATGCACTACTCGGAAAATTTCGAGAAAAATCGATTCAAAGTTTCTTAGGCGCCTTATGAGTTTAAAATGTTAGGCATTTGTCGAGCCGCCGTCTAGTCTAGACGGTTAGGGCTCGGTCTTTTGCGCCGGAGGTCTCGAGTTCCATTCCTCCTTCGGATCTTTTTTTTTGTTGTTATCCCAACAATCATTCAAACGTTTCTCATCCCTACATCGTTTTTTTAAATTTATTTACATTATTTTTTTAAATTATTTTAATTGTTTTTTTAATTTTTCCAATAAAACAATTCATAACGTTGGGTTTTTTATTTATCATTGTGAAATATTTGACGAGGGACATTGGGTTTTTAATGAGAATAACGAAGTCGATTAGGAAAAATTCAATTTTGATTCATATATTGGTTCGTTTCCAGCCATACAGGGTCTTCCCTTTTTACGAGCTCCAATCCGCCTCAACTTCGTTCTGACCTCCATTTCCACATCCATAGGTTCCGCAATTTCCCTATGCCCATGGCAGATATGCCATGGCGAATACGATACAGAGAGGGAAGTCGGCTACGGCCGCAAGGTGGGAAGGTGTTGTATGGGCGGCAGGGGAGAGTTGTGGAATAGTTGATAGAGGGGAATTCCCGGGAATTAATTTCACGATTTTGCTCTAACAATTCGCTGCCATTTACTAGAAACAGTTTCATGAATGTGAATGGGACATGTTTTTGTACGGATGTATTGCAAACTCCCTTCGATTGGAAAATTATTGCTTTATTTGTTTCTAAGATAATTACCACTGCGGTTTTTGTAAATAATTATTATATATATAAAAAATGAATTTTTCCTAATCGACTTCGTTATTCTCATTCAAAAACCAATATTCCTCCTCATATACTTTACAATGAAAAATAAACAAACCCACCGTTATGAATTGTTTTATTGAAAAAAAAAGAATAAAAATTTTAATAAATAATGTAGGGATCAGAAACGTTTTGAATAATCGTTGGGATAACAAAAAAAAAGAAGAAAAAAAATAAGATCCGAAGGAGGAATCGAACTCGAGACCTCCGGCGAAAATAACCGAGCCCTAACCGTCTACACTAGATGGCGGCTCGACAAGTGCTTGACATTTTAAACTCATAAAGCGCCTAAGAAACTTTGAATAGATGTTTCTCGGAATTTTCCAAGTGGTGCGTCCTACTACTTTAACCACGTGACGTGCTAGGGGTCCCCTTTCACCACAAAAAACTTCGGCCAAATCCCCGACCCTATGGTTGTGCCGTCTCCTTGTTAGGGTAGATGATTTTTTGATCGGCGAATTTGAGGAATTAACTACCAAACGTTTTAATTAAGCTACCAATTACTACCAAACGGTTATCTTCCGTATGAGACTTATTAGAATGAGATCGGTGAAGAAAATATAAAGAAATTGAAATATCACTCCTCCATATTCCGTTAGATCCTTTAGTAGCCAATTACAGCCGTTTATCGCCTGCGTCTAACCTGACATGGTTTTCTCGATCGGCATAATTGAGGAATTATCTACCAAACGTTTTAATTAAGCTACCAATCACTACCAAATGATTATCTTCTGTATGAGACTTATTGGAACGAGATCGGTGAAAAAAAATATAAAGAAATAGATATTGTATTGATCCGTATTCCGTTGGATCCATCAGCAGACAACTACAGCCCTCTATCCATTCATCTAAACATAGATGGTTTTTCGATTGTCGTAATTAAAGAATTAACTACCAAACGTTATAATTAAGCTACCAATCACTACCAAACGATTATCTTCCGTACGAGACTTATTGAAATCAGATCGGTGACGAAAAACATAATGAAATTTAATTACCACTGCTCACTATTCCGTTAGATACTTTAGCAGCGAATTACAGCCCTATATAGCCTGGGTCTAAAGGTAGATGATGTTTCGATCGGTGTAATTGAGGAATTAACTACCAAACCTTTTAATCAACCTACCACTCACAACCAAACGATTATCTTCCGTATGAGACTTATTGGAACGAGATCGTTGACGAAAAACATAATGAAATTTAAATATCACTCCTTCGTATTCCGTTCGATCCTTCAGCAGCGAATTACAGCCCTCTTTGGCCTGCGTCTTAGGGTAGATGATTTTTTGATCAGCGTAATTGAGGAATTAACTACCAAACCTTTTAATGAAGCTTCCAATCACTATCAAACGATTATCTTCCGTATGAGACTTATGATAACGAGATCGGTGAAGAAAAACATAAAGAAATTAAAATATCACTGCTCCGTATTCCGTTCGCTCCTTCAGCAGTCAATTACTGCCCTCTATCGCCTGTGTCTATGGGTTGGTGATTTTTCGATTGGCGTAATTAAGGAATTAAATACCAAACGTTGTAATTAAGCTACCAATCACTACCAAACGATTATCTTTCGTTTAAAACTTATTAGAACGAGATCGGTGAAGAAAAACATGAAGAAATTGAAATATCACTGCTCCGTATTCCGTTGGATCCATCGATAGCCAACTACAGCCCTCCATCCCTTCATCCAAACATAGATGATTTTTTAATCGTTGTAATTGAGGAATTAACTACCAAATGTTATAATTAAGCTACCAATCACTACCAAACGATTATCTTCCGTGTGAGATTTATTGGAAAGATGTCGGTGAAAAAACACAAAGACCTTCATATATCACTGCTCCGTATTCTGGTGGATCCATCAGCAGCAAACTACAGCGCTCGATCGTCTACATCTAACCGTAGATGGTTTTTCGTTTGGCGTAATTAAGGAATTAACCACCAAATGTTTCGATTAAGCTACCAATCACTACCAAATGATTATCTTCCGTTTGAGTCATATTGGAACGAGACCAGCGAAGAAAAACATAAATAAATTGAAATATCACTGCGCCGTATTCCGTTGGATCTATAAATCACCAATTACAGTCCTCCATCGTATGCGCCCAGACGTAGATTGTTTTTCGACCAGGATAACTAATGAATTAACTACCAAACGCTGGGATTCGCATATTTGTGAGCACCAAACGATTCTGCATCGATTCGGCGTGACATTTTATGGGTTGCGTGATCAATAAAAAAAGTTCCGGCCAACTATACGGAAAAAAATCTCATTTAATTATACCGAAACGGCCGACCACCAAACCTTCGTATTAGGCTAGCAATCACCACACAACGACCACCAAACGATTAGGAATTTAAAAAACGTTGAGAAGTTAAAGTTGTTCGGCTAAGGTTATGGTGGTATCTGGGCGGCCCATCGTTGGGTCATCTCTCTCATGTGACTTCCTGTTGAGTTCCTATGATTTGATTCTTTATTAGTAATAAGTTTTCGCACACTTGAATTAAATAATTATTTCCCAATGAGGTCACGAATGAAAAATAAATTACGTCTCGGCTATGACGGATCAGGATCCAAAGTCATAACCGAACCAAGAACGGATATCCAGAGTCTTGATTAGAGGACTGCGATTGGTCACTAAAGGTCCAACCACAGAGCAAAATTGTCTGATCTCTTGTCTGATTTTCCTTGAATGAGTCTTGATTAATAGAACAACTCCTGGAAGCGTTTGGTATTCGATTTAGAACGATTGGTAGTCAATCACTAGATTGCGCCAACGAGAAATAGGTGTCTATCGTGAACGGCGAGCTGTGATTGGTCGCCAGAAGCCGCAGCGGAAAAAGGAATTTCTAACAAAAATTCACCTATTATTTTAGGGCTCATTCATTGTGATGAGACTTAATCGATAGAAAAATAAATCATAACGTTCGGTATTCTATTCAGGTCGTTTGGTAGTCGATCAATCAATAACGCCAACGCAAGATACAGCGAATCGGGAATGGAGCGCTGGGATTGGTCATCAGAAGCCGCACTGGCAGAATTATTTATTAGCGTAGATTTACTCGTTATTTCTTGTCCGATTACGTTCTAATGGGCCGCGGTCGATACAAAACCATCTGGTAGCGTTTGTGATATTCTATTCGGGACGTTTGGTAGTCGATCATTCATATACGATAACACAAAATACGTGCGTGTCAGGATTAGAGAGCTGTGATTGGTCGCCAGAAGCCGCAGGGGCAGATCGTTGCGACATTTTCACAATTAGATTTGTTAATAAACTCCGACCGAACCGAAAGAAATTACGCGTATCCGAAACGGTAGGCGGCGATTGGTCGCGATAATATACGACGTTTTTGCGATAGATGGCGTTGGTTGTCGAGTCTTTTTCCGCTGCTCATTGTCTTATCTCATGGATCGAAATTTTCTTTTTGATTTTCCGAGAGAATGGGAAACATCCAAACGATTTGAGTGGTTTACCAAACGCTACCAAACGACCACCAAACGATTCATCAAAAAAAAAGTTCGTTTAGCCCAACTTACTGCCCAATTTTTGAGTATCGATTTTTCGAATAACGGAGGACTACCAAACGATTTGAACGGTTTACTAAACGCTACCAAACGACCACCAAACGATTCGTAAAAAAAAAGTTCGATTAGTCAAAGTGGGGGAGCTAACTTTGACGAGGTGTCTAGAATGGGGAGACAATAAATAAAGTGTACCCGAAAATGTGCGTAAAAGGAATATCGATACGCATCGATCAGACCCATATATACCCCATACGACCCATATATACCCCATACGATAGATCAGACCCATAGTCCATGAAGACTAGTATCCTCCGTTTGCAGTGTCCTGCTCTGCCACTCACAGCGCTAGTTGTTCTCGAACAATCCTAATGCGCGCGCAGGGCCTATGCATATATACACACACGCGCACATACAGTTTTCCATAGCTTCGAATGTGAGGATCGCCTTGTACGGTAAAATAATGCACCTTTTCAGGATTACGCGGGTACCCTGAGATACAACCGTGCACAATATACGGCATTAGCGCATGAATATAAGTAATTTCGGTAATTTCATCAATTCTGCACCGCGGCTTAAATTCCAAACGTCAAAATAGTCGTATTCGGCTTTGGGGTGGTTACGTACGCCGTGCGGGCTTCGCGCCTGCGCAATAAGTATATTGCAGTGACCTACTAGCGCCACGGGGAGAGATAGATGTAAATAAAGCGGTTAAAAAGTGTAGCATTCTTATATACGGTAAGGGTTAGGAGGTCCCAGCCCCCTGGTTCGAACGCAGTGTCGACAGAAAGTCCGCGAAATTGAGGACGAGAAGGTGCTGCTCTCCTTGCCAACCGAAGTAACATCAGCAATAACCCAGCGCCGTACGATATGCAGAAAGCACCCTTTGCTACTCCATATGGAGCGATAGTTTGATCAAATTCATTTTAAAAAAAACCAGTGGCGTATGATATGCAAAAAGCACGCTGTGATACATTATGTGGAGCGATAATTTGATCAAACTAATTGTAAAAACAGTTGGTGAAAAATTTCTATATATATATATACCAGGTGTGTAAGTATGAAACCGGAATTTGCCCATAGGTGGCGCTAGATGTCGATGCACTTACCGACACATCACGTCAGCGGTGTCTTGTTATTGTATTGATATCCGACAAAGATTTCCAACTCACAATAACACGAGTTTCATTCAGTAGCATTAGTTTATTAGAGATAAACATGTCGAGTTTTGTGCCAACAAAATACGATTTGCCGACAGCACTACTTTTCTGTTTTCATCTGAAGAAAACCGCAGCCGAATAGCATCGAATGCTTGTGGAGGCGTTTGGTGAGCATGCTCTCGGTAAAACACAGTGTTTCGAGTGGTTCAAACGGTTCAAAAGTGGCGATTTTGACGTGAGGAACGAAGAACGTGGAAGACCACCGAAAAAGTTTGAAGACGCTGACCTGCAAGCCTTGTTGAACGAAGACGACGCTCAAACATAACAACAACTGGCGGATGTACCTACGGTAATGATATGATACTTTGTATCATATCATTACAATAAACGTGTTTTTTCTGTACAAAAATTCCGGTTTCATACTTACACACCTGGTATATATATATATATATATATATATAGAATTCGTATAAGATCAAGATTATTTTAGAGAATAATAACGAAATACAGAAATGAAATAAATATGTTTTTTACTTCGTCACGGAACTAGTAACAAACAAAATTTATTTATAGAAATAGGACAATTGACATGAATTTTGAACCAGACAAAAGTTTTACAAATTATCACAAATCATATTCACACATTATGATACACTGTACACATGAATAATAACGAAACATAGTAATTATTTCAATACGGTTTCATTTTGTCGAGGAAGCAGTAACAAACAAAATGTATTAATAGACACAAGAAAATTCATAAGATTTTTTAATCCAGAAAAAAGCTTTAGCAACTATCATACTTCATATTCATCCATTATGATACGCTGCACAGATAAAGAATAATAAAGAAATACAGAAATTAAGTAAATATGTTTTCTTTTCGTTGCGGAAACGGTAACAAACGATATTTATTTATAAACACTAGAAAATTCATAACATTCGTTTGATCGTTTTTGCCGCAGATGACAATAAATTTATATTATACCGAGAGACAATTATTTTTTATCAAATCTAACACTATTATCGAAATTCGTTAGTCCGCACCAAGGAGACTATAGGAAAGGAGTCCAATCTCCGTATCCTAGCGTGCCCGTAAAATTGTCTTGATACAAGGTTCCGCATAAGCGGTGCTGCGGGAGCTAGCAACGATGTGCTATATATACACGTATGTTTTGCGCCTGCGTTGTTATCAGCTGTCTCTGTTGTTATTGGCTGTCACATAAGCTGACAATTCTAATTTTCTCAACTTTAATTTATTTTATAAATAAATCTCGTGTGGCTGTAGTAGTGCCTTAAGATGTTTCTACATTTAAGTCGTAGTCCATTTACCCACCTAGTTACGAAAAAACGCCTAAATAATGCCATAAAAATTAAATCCGACGTCAATATAAATTCTATTCAAATGTGCTCAGGTGGCCGAGATCATAGTGTGTACAGTAGGTAGAAAATGTCAACGACTGGGACATGCGAGTGTAAATTGCAACCTCACATACCACGGCATCAAGTGTAGTGCTTCACACGAAACCGAAAAAATGCACTTCAATTATCTCATCAAACAAACAGCTCTTCCACTGTGCAAATTGCAATAACCCAGATCACCCAGTGAACTATAAGTGATGCCTATACTACAAGATCATATACAAACGCTCAAAAAGTGAGAAAGACATCAGGCAACGACAACTCATCAAAAGAATTGAAACGATATACATGAAAGTCACAGCGGACGTATCCTATGCATAAGTTATGGCACCACCCGCTGTGACAAGAACAACACAGAGATTCGCTACGTAGTAGCGAGCATTTTCCGCAGCATCACAAGACTCATCGCTACCATGAGCCATCATTTACATTTTATATTTATTAAAATAATATCAAAACTCAAAGATGCTGATAACAACAGCCCAAAGTCTACAATCTAACTACTACTAAGATGCGTTTGTTCGTTAAGTTTAATTTTACGCACAATATTTTCAAAAAACTGTATAGCACCGCGCGAGGTTCTTGTTTCGATTCTCGCCTCATAAAATTTTTTTTAGAACTGAAATTATTTTTTTTTATTGAAATTCCTTTTATACCTTTTATCGGTAAATTAGTTTGATTATTGATTACATTTGATATAAGAAACATAATAACGCAAATAAAATATGTAATAATTCCTAAAATCAATTAACGTTAATGTGTTTATTGATGGTTCATGGTTTATTTCTAACTATCCAAAAATGCATCATAAAAATTATTTACAAAGTCATACTACATTTCTCGTAATTAAAAAATGTAAGAACTTTGTAAAAATTGTCATACCACTTATTACATTAGAATAATTAGACGAAATCATACATGAACTCTCTTGTCCGATACTCTTTTAAAATCGCTGTTGCAAAAAAACAATCTTAGTGCACAATAGGTGTTTTTTTGACAAGCGTCAACAATTAGCCGTCATAACAGTCGGTTTAACCCTGTGCACTGACTGTATTACTATATATGTGGTACACTACCGATACGAACGACGCCTACAAGTCGTATTCAACACCATGTTTTAGGACGAATTTACGGACGTTTCTTATACCGTCTCTCCATACGAAGATTGGACTCCTTTCCTATTGGGATGTGTCATATGAGCAGAGCCTAAAAGCATGCCGGCGTTAATATGATCGTCAAACGTAAACAGTCGTGTAATTTAGCGCTTATTTCTGTGATATTATGATAAGGATTAGTGAAATTTGTGACTAGGCCAGTACCAATCCGAAACAACGCAATTTTGTGGAAGGCGAACGTATTTTGCAGGCAAGCCACATTTGAATATGTCGTAAAATTCGCGGTGTTTGCAATACCGGTACTGTTACACACTGCAGTGAGCACACTTCCGTGTCTGAATTCACTTTTTTAATTGTCAAGGCTCTCATCCAACCCTGTAACTGATCGCTTTTTTGTTCACTTCCGAAATTATTTTTCACGTACATGAAGCGTTTCCCTGCGATGGGAAACTTGTGGAACCGGCTTTCAACTCCTTACTCGGCGTGCTTTCGCAATCTTTCACAGCACATTTAATGTTCTTTCGGTAGTTTTTATGCGGAGAAAACTTCGTGCATTCCATTTACACCGATTTTATGTTTTTAGATGAAATTAAATACTTTTATCGCACGGCTACCATAAATACTTTTATACCACGGCTACGGTATAATTGCTCTTGAAGGCTTTGCCCCGAATCCACCTCGAATTTTCGCCACCAGATTTCATATCGCCATTTAACAGATCTCAATAGTCTTCTTGGCGGATGGCGTCGGTTGCATTCTTGTCGCTCAGTTCACATCGGTTCGGTCATGCAATAGCGATGCACGCGGTGAAACCACTAAATACTAATATCGTGAGTTTCACGGACGGTTTTGGACTGTAATCGCCGCAGGCGATTACAGGCCCGTACTCCTTACCCTCTAGCGGGGGGCTGGCACCTCCTATCCGCTTTAGTTAGTTCTACCTCTCCCCGTGACATATCGCATGTCACTGACAATATTCTTATTGCGGAGGCGCGAGCCCCGCACGGTGGACTTAACCACCCAGACGCCGAATACGACTATTTTGACGTTTGGAATTTAAGCCGCGGTGCGGAATTGATGAAATTACTAAAATTACTTATACTCGGGCGCTAATGCCGTGTGTTGTGCTCGGTTGTACCTCAGGATACCCGCGTAATCCTGAAAAGGTGCATTTTTCACCGTACTAGCCGATCCTCGCATTCGAAGCTATGGAAAGTCTTCGAACTTTATGTGTACGCGTGTGTATATATACATAGGCCCTGCGCGCGCATCAGAATTTTTTGAAAACAACTGGCGCTGCGAGTGGCAGAGTAGGGCACTACAAACAGGATATTTTGCGTAGCAGATCAACGTATTATTATATTATAAAAATATTTATTGAATGTAAACAAATAACAATTATTTAATTAAAAATTAATTTTTCATTGTGTCAAACAAAACTTGGAGATTTTTTTTTCTTATCCAGATTATATTTTTTTGCTGCATTGCTGCATTGGCATTGTTAGGTAACATTAAATTACGTGTAAAATAACATTATCCGCGTGTTCCTTATACGGGGAACAATTTTTCGTGCTGATACACATCGTCCCATATGGAAGCGAAAAGCCGTGCCGAATTGCCACAAATCGCTCTTCCAAAAAAATTACATACCCGAGGTGCAGCCACGAATGATGCACGCAGGCATTGTCAAATATAAAAACGAAAACCACCGAAAGTGTTTTTAATTTAATCACTTTTTCTTGACACCAAATCGACTTGTTTGCGACGGCGACTTTAAGGCGTTACACCCACTTGTAGCGCAAAAAAAAGGCCTCTTTCATGAATTTTTTAAAAGAAAACTACAAAACTTTTTTAATCGATCAATATACCATCTTAAAGAACACATCTTGAAGACCTTTCAGTAATTTTTTTATTGGAAAATATTACATTGTTTAGTGGCAAATGGTCAATGAAATAATGTTTTTATATACACGGATCATTTGAAAAAAAATGCTGATGGATTTAGTCAAATATAAGTATAAACTAGTCTTTAATCGAAGGATTTTAAAAAATATTCATTTTCACAAAATGGCGGACAAAGTTAATGGTTCGATTTTAACGAAAAAACGGCCGTTTTTTGGCTATAAAACGGCCGTTTTTTGGCTATAAAACGGCTATTTTTTTCGAAAAAAAATCGAACGATTAAAGACTACATTTTTATGTATTAAATAAGCCTGCAAAATTTCAAGAAGCTCGGTTCATTAGTGTTCGAGTAATCTTGGTCACCGACTTCAGAAATGCCATTTTAAGAAAAACGCGTTTAAAGATTCAATTTCAGTTTACACGAAGAAAATATTTTTTTTGTAAACTTACATAGGAGTCATCTATTCCGGGCCCATACAGAAGTTCTTCCGCCGACGATGCCGCTTGCAAAACGGAAATTTGGTGTTGCCTTCGTAAAATTCTTCCTTCACGAGTGCTCTCGGCCGCACGTCTCTCTGCCAGTGCAATCCGTGCTTCGTCCATTTTATCAGCGTATTCGTGCGCGTTGTGTCCACAGCTCAGTCCGATTGAGTTCAAAGAAAATAATAATGATTTTGAACCTTCGTTGAATAGTGCAACGGAAATATAAGCTGCTAAATTTACAACGATTGCTCCACTCGAGACGATTTTTGGGCTGATTTTCCAAATAAGTTGGTTGAAGCTTTCGTTGTTATTTTGATTGAAGCCACCGACGCATCTTTCGAGTAAAGTTTCCTTACTCAGATCGTTGTATATAGGTCTGATGGCCTCCAATACATTTGATGGAAGTGGTTTGTAATCGTGTTGGAAAGCCTCGTTTCTCGCCTGAGCTCGTTGATACGAACACTACGATTCTTCACCGGTTGGACATCTCTCATGGTGTGGATTTGCATCGATTGAACTGTAATGATCGAAGGTCGCACATATTGCCACATGCATATCGTGAACAGAAGCAGAATGGCGTCGAATAGCAAGTCCACAGTGAGCTTGTCAATAAATTTTCCTGTCAGCTGTCCGTTACCACCAAGCTTTTTGTTTTTTTTTTTTACTAAATTACGAAGGCCGTATCCCATACGCTTTTGGACGTGACCGATGCATTCTTTTTTTTATAACTTCTACGTCGTCATAAGGATGAGAATTTACTAGCCCACTGTACGTTTTCGAATCTCCGTCTCCAATATAGTAACGGTACAGGACATTATATTTTTCTATTGAACGCTTGAAGATTTCGATAATGGAGTCCACCTCCATTTTTCCCGAGGAGCCTTCGTGATTTGCACTACAGTTATCTTCGTGTATTTCGTACCATTCTTCGTATTCCGCGTCATTTAGCTTATGTTTCCACGATTCACACATTTTACAATACGCACTTTTTACCACAAGATCAAGTACTTTTCCACTGTAGTAGCCTATGACTGATGTGACTCCGAACAACGACGTATATCCTCGCTTCCTCCAGGATCCATCTCCGGAAACTGTTAATTGAGGAGTTGCATCGCCTTCTGCATTCGGTGTATCTTCAATTTCTTCTCGTACAGCTTTTTTAAACATTACATCTGCACATGTTTTCACAGACTCATAAATACTTTTCCAAATTATTGAATATGTGGTCTCGGTAAGAAACCTTAGCATGTCCATAAGTCCGCAACATTTTTGTGCTCCAGCCAATCCTATGCCGAGAACTCGCATGGTGAATATAAATCGACGATTTATTTCATACGAATGTTCCAAAAAAGGAGAAAATGGTATCAAATTATCTGCACATGAGTCACATTCCACAACGATTTTTAAGCCTAGTCCTCTTGCACTTGCCGCTTCAAATGTAATATTTCCATTACACGTTTTGCACTTCACTAAATTTGAAATAGCAGCAAACACAACCCAAAAGTTCAAAATCCGATATTCAATATTAGGACTTTGATTCACAGTCACATCAATATTATTTTTCAGTTTCTTCGCAGACGTGCTGAAACTTTCAGTTTCCGTTTCGGCCAGGTTGGAGTTAAAAACACCCTTCTTTTTTTTGGTCGAGATTTCCGTAAATTATCACTGCTTCTTGTTTGTCGCGAACCTTTTTTTCGATCCATTTTTGAATGTAAAATGAATAAAAACGGCGCTTATAATATTATGAACGGCGAAATATACGTCTTATGTAGTCGAACTTTCGAGCTACACTGACGAGTTTAGACCATAACAGACAACGAATATACGTTTTTATAAATTCCAGTCTATTATATGAACGTTGTGAATGCCAGGTATACGACCCTTTTCATCGAACAATGCATTGAAGGTCGGAGGGAGGGTCGAGCGCGCCAGACGGCAGACTAGCCAGTCGTTTACACAACGGATTCTTCTCTTTCAATGCTCATATCTCAGTCAATTTTGCTCGGATCGACTTGAAATTTTCAGGACATATTCTCAGATACTTATACTTCAAAAAATGCAATTAAAAAAATCGATTTTTTTTCAAAATCGCAAGTGGGGGTAACCCCTTAAAAGAGTATCGGGTGAGGGAGTATTTACTGATAAACGGCATGACAAATAATTTGAAAAAGAAAACCATTTCAGTTAACAAACCTTACGAGACGAGAATTGAAACCAGCACCTCGCGCGGTGCCATACAGTTTTTGGATATTGTACGTAAAATTAGATTTAACAAGCGAACACATCTTAGAAGTGGTTAGATTAGAGACTTTGGGCTGTTGTTATCAACATCTTTCAATTTTGATATTACTTTAACACATATAAAATGTAAGATGATGGCTCATGGGAACGGTGAGTCTTGTGATGCTGCGGATGATGCTCGCTACTGCGTAGCGAATCTGTATAGTTACTGTCGCTGTGGGTGGTGTGCCATCACTTATGCATAGGATACGTCCGGTGTGACTTCCGTGTGTATCGCTTCAATTCTTTCGATAAGTTGTCGTTGTCTAATGCCTTTCTCACTTTTTAAGCGGTTGTATATGAACATGTAGAACAGGCATCACTTATAGTTCACTGGGTAATCTGTCTTATTGCAATTTGCACAGCGAAGGAGCCGTTTGACTGATGAGTTAATGAAGGTGTATTTTCCGGGTTCATGTGAAGCACTACACTTGACGCAATGGTATGTGAGGTCGCAATTTACATTCTGATGTCCCAGTCGCTGATATTTTCTACTTACTTTACACATTATAATCTCGGCCACCTGACCACATTTGAATGGATTTTATCTTTACGTCGGATATAATTGGTACGGTACTATTTAGGTTTTTTTCCGCACTTAGGTGGGGGATTGCACTACGAATTAAATGTAGAAAAATTTTAAGGCAGTACTACAGCTACGCGAGATTTATTTATAAAATTAATTATGATTAAGAAAATTAGAATTGTTAGCTTCTGTGACAGCCAATAACAACACAGACAGCTGACAACAACGCATGCGGAAAACATACGTGTATATATAGCGCATAGTTGCTAGCTACCGCAGCACCGCTTATGCGGAACCTTGTTTCAGGACACTTTTACGGACACGCTAGAATACGGAGATTGGATTCCTTCCCTATAGTGTCCTTGAGTAAATCGGTCGACGAGGTGAAAGTATCGGATGAAGTCACGGTCGTATTCGCGATTTTCACGTCCTAGACCAAGCGCGGCGATATTTCAATATGGCCGGTTAAAGTGTTACGCAAAATGGCTCGATGACTCGAATCCAACTAGCGTTCGTTATAAACTCTGTCCTTGTGCAAAATATACATCACAAGATAACGCGTCTTTATAAAGAACCTCTGGTTTTCGAATCGCCAGGTTAATTTTTTGGCGAAGCCTTTCCAGGGCTGTATTACGTGTCAGAATGGTAATACGCGTAACAATAGGTCTGTAGCCCAACGGTCTCTTTATCGACGGCGCAGTCTTTCCTCGATGTCAGAATCAGGACCAATATTGGAAGTGAGATGAGTTTCACTTGTATTTTGATACTTGCCGAAATGTTGATCAAAGGTGTCTTTCCTTGGGACTCCTGTTATAACAAACAGTCGACGTCTTTACAGAAAAAGGACGAACGATGAGTACGATGCGAAACGCGTGAAGAATCAAAGGTTGCCAGGATTTGAAACAAGGTGTCTTCAAGTTAACACAAAGGAGAAGATCACGAGTTAATTGTGTCAAAGATTTAATTACACTTATATCACTTGGTTACATCGATGTTATTTTTACTCGGATGCGGATAACACTCTTTCGGTTTATTAGCGCGATGGTTTAAACGTTACAACAAACGCGTTCACGTAATTTACGGAGTTTCTTAATGAAAACTTGCGCGTGTTATCCCGTGTACTGTACGGAGTATCGCTAGCGTAGCAGCTAAGATTAGAGGTCTTCAGGAGAGAACCACTTCATAACAGTGATTTCACGATTCTGACTTATAGGTCGTCAGTCCCGTGCTACGCAGGAGCGATATTCGTCGGATAGCGATAGTGGGGCAAGGATTTACGTGACTGCATTTCTAGGAATGCATCCGTGGGACCCATCGATAAGTATATATTTCCACACGCTATTCTGACTCAGTCTGCAGTGTTTCAACGGTTTTGGACGTCGGACTCACGCCAAAGCCGAAGCGCGATAAAATTTAATCTTATAAAATATTTATGTAATCGTTGAGAGCTCGGGCGCATATGCAGGCCGTGAAATATCGATACTTAATCTTAGACAAAGTTGCTTTGTGCGTTGGTCGCTTGGTCACGTACGCAAGCCATGAGACATAGCGAGTTATATTAACGAAAATGTATATGAGCATATATTTTTACTTTGTATTTATATTTGTTCTTATTCTATCGATATGAGAATAAAGTATTTGCTCTAATTAAGGTAATTTATGCGGTTGACTTAACAAAAGTATAGCCTGAAACGTAAATAATTGTAGCCTGTGAGTCGGCTTTGGGATTTACTTCCATTGTAGATGGTAAGATATCACTGCAGTAAATCATGTATTTTCTACTGTAACAGAATTGTTTTGTCGATGCCTGATTACTTCATTTATTTAACAATTAATTTCATAAATTCATCTTACATGTAGAATCACACATCCATTTCCATTGCTCATAATACTAAGAAATACGCTCAACCCTTTCGTCAACCCAATTTAGCCCGCAACGAATAATCAATTTGCGGGTAGCTGATATTTATAAGAAAATGCGGCGCTTAAAGACTTTTACACCTTCAACAATACATAAGAGCACATGAGAAATGATGACTTAATCCGACTCTGAGGCTGAATCTTTTACAATACAAATAAATACATATATGCAAAAATATACTAGTTTTGTACTTACATATACATTACCATAGACGCAGATGCCATTTTTTATTGGACATCCATATATAGACCGACCGAAGCACTATCACTCAAGTCTGCATAGGTTGGAAAACACCAATTTAAAACAGATACAGGATTCGAACGGGTATAAGTTTGACTCATATTTGCATACAAGCACCCGAGCTTCATTATTAAGCTGAATCTTTGACTGTACGAATAAATGCCGATATGGGCAGATACATTATAATCTGCATCAACATATGCATTCACATAGACTTAATGGTCAGTTTTGCATTAGATAATCCATATAGAGTCCTATCTGAAATATTCTCTTGTCACCCTGGATAAGTTTGGAAACTCTCATTAAAACATATACAGGTTAAACCCATATTTATCAATAAGATCGTTGAATCTGTATATCCCCATTAAATGTTAATCAGTCAATACCAATTACTGCTGATGAAGTGACTTATCTGAAATATCTGATTCATTCATATTGAAAATGTACATGTTTATCGGAAAATGATGCGTTTTTGTCCATGGAATCACAAATTCTGTTCCATACAAAACTTGGTCCTGATATATCTGTCATTTCTCATAAGGCGAAATAAGTACAGTTTCATACGTATCAGTTTTTGCATTCGAGATCTGATAGCTAAAAATCGTGGACTTTTCCGTTTTATGCACATTCGCTTCCAAACGGTCAAGTCCATTTGAAACTTATAAATTTATAACTTGTGGAAATACAATTAGAAAAATATTCAAATCAAATCCGTAGCTGCTGATAAATGCACGCAACTTGTCGATCAGTGTAAAATGCAGATTTGATGCAGTAGATCGCACATACGTTATTCCCTATAGATTCCATCTTGCTCACAAAAACAATAGAATCTGATACATTCCATATCGGTTTATAGAAATAGAAACCGTATATGCGAACATTCCAATGAGTCCAGATAAAATACGAAAATCCGCTGTCTGTGCTGCCAATGGAACAAACAGCAATGTATCGGATTTTTATCGTTGGCTACAAGATCCTATCGGTCCTTTGCAACAGGGACGTCATCTCACACACGACTAACGGCGAAATCATATAAATAGGCTTCTTATAGGTACTATCCGTCAGTCGCGTATTGTCTTTAGACATGATTGTGCATGGGAAGAGTGGTAAAGGTTTGGTCAACCGCCTAATCAACAAACTCTCCGTTGAACTACATTTGCCTGGCTATCAGTATTGTGGACCAGCCACCAAGTTGGCCAAGCGCCTTGCTCGTGGTGATCCAGGCATTAATCCATTGGATACGGCTTGCAAACAACACGATATTGCGTATTCGAAAAATCCGGATAATTTTGAGGCGAGACATTTGGCGGATAAAGTGTTGGCTGAACAGGCTAGGCAACGTGTTAGCGCGAGAGACGCTAGTATCGGTGAAAAAGCCAGTGCTTGGGGTGTGGCAAATATTATGAAGACAAAGAGAAAATTTGGCATGGCAACGAAGGCCCGCAAGGGTGGCGTTCGCTTGAAAAAGATAATTCGCGCTGCAAAGAAGACAACGATTCAAAGTAATTATCCGCATAAGATCATTAAATCAGCTCTAAAGGGTGCTCGTGCAGCGGTAAAGTTGCAAGGTGGTAAAGTGTGCACACCTCGGGTTCTACCTGTACCCCATAAAAATGGTGGTTTATTGCCCTTCCTCGTGCCCATTTTTGCGGGCCTTAGCGCTGCGGGTGCTTTGTCAGGTAGTGTGGCTAGTATAGTTAAAGCTGTAAATGCTGCTCAAGCAGCTAAGCGTGAATTGGATGAAAGTAAGCGTCATAATCGGACAATTGAAGCAATTGCATTAGGTCGGGGTCTACATCTAAAACCGTATAAGCAGGGACTGGGCCTTCATAGCAAGCCAAAAAACTAGAAGTAACGCTACCACACCGACCCCTCACCGACCGCGACTTCTCAAATATGAAAGAATCCTAAAGATTCCACATTTTTCGTGGAGTTTGCATGCGCGATACATTGCCAGCGAGTGTACCCCTCTAATGTAAAGCAGCAATTGTAAATTTGAATGAAAATGTCGGTCCTGGCATGCATTGGGTCGCTTACAAAAAGACCGGATGGAAAGTCATGTACTGTGATAGTTTCGGCAATCTTCCACCACCATCCGAGCTAATGAGATATTTCCGTGTCGGTAGCGTTAATTATAATTACACTAGATATCAGGAATATGATACGATTGAATGTGGACATTTGTGGCTCAAGTTTCTTTGTCGGCAGCTGCAGCACAAAGACAAATATACACTATATATACGGGGGAAATGACGGGGGGAATTCAGTTGTCAATTTACCAGCATCATGGATGAAAGTTTAACATTGACCATATCTGGCTCATCGTCCATACTCGAGGCGCAATAATTTCCCCCCATCGAACTCTCAGCAAACAAAAATTATACTCTCGGCCTTGTGGAATTGATAACCTTCAATTCTATTCCTAATATCGACGTTGACCACGATAAACTTTACGTGGGAAATGTGGTGTTGACGATACCTACGGGTAGTTATGAAATAGAGGATATTGAGACGTTTGTACAAGCAGTGCTCTCGCGTAAAAACATCAGCATCAGCATTAAACCCAACAATAACACGCTACGCAGTGAGATCGAATGTGATCATGATGTAAATATTGAGCCAAAAGATTCTATTGGGCATCTACTAGGCTTCACCGCACGCAAATTGGAAGCCAATAAAAGACACGAATCCGATCGTCCAGGAGCCATTCTCAAAGTGAACGCCCTACGTGTTGAGTGCAACATTACCGCTGGTGCCTATATTAACGGACAAAAAGTACACACAATTCACGAATTTTTTCCATCTGTGCCACCGGGCTATAAGATCATTGAAGTTCCCTCCCACGTAATTTATCTGCCAATCACGAACCAAACAATTGACACGGTACAGCTTCGCATAGTGGATCAAGACGAGGATTTGGTAAATTTCCGCGGTGAAGTAATCACCATACGCCTGCATATAAAGTCGTGATGGGCATTGTTTTCAACAGATCTTCCTATAACAATAAACGGCCATGGATAAAAACAATCAGTCGTCGACCAGCGCCGAAAGTGCTAACACTTCAAAACGTGCTACTCTTGAAGAGTTTGGGTCTCGGAGTGCGTGCCGAAAGTGTGTCAAAAATTATTTAGTCTGTGCTCTGTGCATCTGTTGTGTGAAATGGAAGAAGAAATTGTAAACATTCAGGCGCCCGTGGTCTTTGATGAATCCATCATCCATTGTGAGATTCACGCTCATCAGCCATACGCATCGTCAACCTTCAATAATAGCGATGAAGTCCGTATTGCCATCCAACATCAAGACCTCTCCATCCTGCCAAACAAGAGTTCCCGACACATATGTGGGAAATTATCAAAGCGTGACGGGGCGCCAACCACTGCTACAAGTCTCGTCAACAATGCCATTTGTCATTTGTTTGAGGAAGTGCGATATGAGTTGAATGCCGTAGAAATCGACCGTAATAAGAATGTCGGTATTACGAGTGTAATTAAGGGATATTCATCTCTCTCACCGGCCAAAAGTTCTATGCTCGAAAACACTGGATGGCTCGATGTCGAAGAGACCAAGCAGATTGTAGATGTATCGGGAAACTTTGATGTGTGTATACCGCTCAGCATGCTCCTCGGATTTGCCGAAGATTATCGGAAAATTGTCGTGAATGCCAAGCACGAGTTGATTCTCACAAGATCAAAGACCGACGACAATGCCATTGTACAAACAGCGCCCGAAGACTACAAACTCGTATTGCATAAAATAGAATGGCTCGTACCATATGTGACAGTCTCGGATCAACGAAAAATTCAACTGTTAAAGTTTCTCGCCAAAGACGCACCAATCTTCATGAGTTTCCGAACATGGGAACTGTATGAATATCCATTGCTGCCTGCCACCTCCAAGCACGTGTGTTCTGTGAAAACTTCGAATCAGCTAGAGAAGCCACGATATTTCATACTCGCGCTGCAGACAGGGCGAAAAAATAAGAAAGCACAGAATGCGAGCCACTTTGATCATTGTAACCTGAGCGACGTCAAACTATACCTCAACTCGCCATGTTAACCATATGGAAATTTGAATTTGAACATTGATCAAAATCAATATGTTCTTCTCTTCGAGATGTATGCAAACTTTCAACCGATCTATTACAACAAAGAGGCTGAACCATGTCTCAGTAGGACGGAATTTTTCGAAAAAGCCCCCCTCGTTGTCACGTTACATCCTAGCGAATGTGCCTTCTCTCGGTTATTCCCAATATCTTCATTTGCCCTTTTAAGCTTATTATTAAATGTATAAATCTAAGAATAAGACGAATAACAGCGTACAAAGGAACGTACGTACGTTCCGCACGCATATTCAAATAACAGCGATATATACACGATAGCCGCACCGCCTCGTGTTATAACCTCGCATTTCTTCAACACGTAAATATCGAACTCTCAGAAAGAAATACGAGGTACCACTCGAACGATACGAGAAGACTCATGCATCTAGCCTAAATAAGTCCCGGCCGATAAGTATTTAGCATGGTGCCGACAGGAAACAAGAACTCACCAGCGCTCGATCTCTTCGCGCACCCGATATAACCTACAACATAACACAGATCATGCGCATGCTTAGGTCTCAGATACCGAACTCCATATCCCATGCGCTTTTTCGCCGAAACACGGGACAAAGGTCTCCTACCTTCCACGCGTGCAAATTCTATGTAAGGAATGATCGAGATCAATTCTGCGAATTATGAATATCGCGACCAATCACGCTAAACCTTAAAGTTTCTTCTCCCACAATTTATCCCCTCCTAATTTTCATATCAAGAAAGACTTCCTTCCTGAAGTCAGTCTTCCAACAGTTTCCACCGCGTTCAGATCAGTCTTCCAACAGTTTCCACCGCGTTCAGATCAGTCTTCCAACAGTTTCCACCGCGTTCAGATCAGTCTTCCAACAGTTTCCACCGCGTTCAGATCAAGTCTTCCAACAGTTTCCATCGCGTTCAGATCTGAGTCTCGCAAAATCTTCCATCAAATTAACTTCACTTCTTAATCTTGTTCTGACAGAATTCGAAGTGTAGAACCGGTATCATAGAGTTTCTAATATTATACATCTTCGGGTTTTGACCGGTGTCGTATAAAAGCTTAGTCAACTCTCGCGGCCTCGAGACTATAAAACAGTTCACGTGCTGTTTACTACGGATATATACATACACACTCTCAGCGCCCCAAAAGTCTGGTGCTGGTGACCGCTTTCCGAACGCTAAGCGTGGCGTCCGTCAACGAGACCCTTATCTGCGAGCGACAACCGATACTCTTGCGAGCGAGCGTACCTACACACTGATCCACTCGTGAACACAGCGATCAATGTAAGCGACAAATCTCATTTTTACGTTAATCCGATTGTTCCCCCGGCTTCACCGTTATTTCCATTGTCAATTTTTCTGTTAAACAACTTTATTCATCCGATCACTTATTTGTAATAAACCTTTAGTTAAGTTTGTACAAATTCGTCAGATTATTTCTTAATGCCAATCACTGCATGACTTCCTAATTTCTAACTCATTCCAAGCACTACCCCTTTTTACCCTCATCCCGTGCTATTGCGCTTGTCGTAGGCAAAAAAGGAGGGAATCTAAAAATATATGCTCACGTCCCTTCAGGACGTGACAGTCATTGACTGCTCAAAACAAAACGATTCGCTCAAGTCCGGTCCTGTTGATGTGCGCCTTGAGTTTGAATTAAAAAACAATATTCCACCGCAAACTTCAGCGTACTGCATGATCCTCCATGATCGTATTGTAGTGCCAAACAAGTGGCAGGAACGCAATTATCATGGAATACGATGGGATAACAGCGGCATACCATATGAGGCAGCTAGAACGACAATTCGAGGAATCTTGGAAGGAGCTCCTACGATCTATGCCAAGGGATTCGAGAAGTGCTTATGTCTATCGAGATTCACGGATTCAGCAACAAAAGTCATCGATCTGGAGACTCTGGACTTTTCATCGCTGCAGAAGTTGCCGAAAATCGCAAACGTTAAATGTCTCCATCATTCTTTCAATACAAAATACAATTGCGCCAAAGCGAATGTAAAGTCGTTGAAAAGCTGGCTCTCTGTGTACGAAGCGTGAGCGAGGGATTTTTTTTAAATGAATAAAAACATTTTGAACAATTATCGTTCTCCATTTATTTCCTATATCTACGGCGAATACAGTTTGACGACAATTTTTTTTTTACATTATATTCGATGAAAAAGTTTTTTTTTGTACATTTTTACATAGCACTAAGCGTTGAAAACTCTACGATGATGACTGTGATGCAAACAGTCGTTGCACTCTACGATGGTAACGATGTCAGCCGCCGCTGAAGTCGTTGTTTCCACCGGGCCTTCACGAGCGTTCTATTCCTCCATACTCAGACTCGAGCGTCGAAAACTCTACGATGATGATGACTGTGATGCAAACAGTCCTTGCACTCTACGATGGCGATGATGCTGGTTGCTGTTGAACTTGTTGTTTCCACCGGGCCTTCACGAGCGTTCTTTTCCATCATACTCAGACTCGATGGAACTCGACGCTGTTGTATTTTCTACTAACGTACTTCATGTAGAGTCGACCATTGCGCGCCAGTTGCAGCATACTCTCGAACATTGTCGGATCTTGGTCGAAGGTCTTCACAAGTCGCGCCTGTAAGAAGACAGAGAACTCATCTGCAATGTCCGCGATGTAGTGTTTCCCAAATTTGGTTTGGACGGCCCTTATGTCGGAGATTAGTCGTTTCGACTTAACGGGGAGTTCTGACAGCTTCTTCGTTGGGAGGAATTCTGCCATCCGGCCGACTTTGTTGATACTCGAGAGATCCATTTTCCCCGCACTTTCAAACTTCCTTTTAGATGATGATGGTGCAGTGGAATCGTGCAGTCTGAGCCTAGTCCACCAAATTATAAGCTCCCTCGTAAGCCTCCCACTCAAATTTTCAACCCTCCCCCCCCCCCTTCCAATCGTGAAAAACAGGTTTGAACACGTTCGAAGAACCGTGGGATCCCCCCTCCCCCAAGAGAGCAGCTGCGCTCAAGTGGTCCATCCGCGGTCCCTTTGATCCCTAAAGATTATAGTTTTCCCGAGAAACCTGTCAGGACCTGTCTGTCGGCGAGCTTTGAGACGGGGCGGATGCAATTGACATTGTGTTTCGGAATGGAACCAGCTGCATGTCATAAATAATGGGCTTTGAAAGGCGCCGCCCTTTATGTGGCGCCTAGCGTTTTCATATTACCGGAAATTTTCCGACCCATATATGGTTGTCGCAAACGCTTTTCCAAGAAACCTGTCAGGACCTGTCTATCGGCGAGCTTTGAGACGGGGTGGATGCAATTGACATTGTCTTTCGGAATGGAACCAGCTGCAGGTCATAAATTTTGGACTTTGAAAGGCGCCGCCCTTCACATACACTACACTTATCGACGGCGGCTTCCCTGCCAGACGCCCCACGGGCCACATGGCCCCCTTCCACAGAAGTCCCCTCTGTGATGTCACACGCGCCCGACGACCCCCCTCCACCGTACCCCCGCACTTGGCTTCGCCGCGCTGGACCCCCCCGGACACCCCTCCCTCTGGACCCCACCCCATGGACACCCTCTCCATGGACCCCCCTGGACCCCCCACCTGTACACCACCCTCTGGACCCCCCCCCCCCGACCCTCCCTCCTTGACCGCCCCCCTTGACCCTCCCCCCAAAGTGGTTTAGAACCGCCCTAGTACATCTACTTTGGTTGTTTCGCATAGAGAATAGGATAATCGCGTAAATAACTGTAAGCGATTGTTTCGTTTATCTACTTTAAATATATTTAAATAAAGAATTAACAAATCGTAGTTGGTTAGTATTTCCAAATGAAAATTGTCTCTGGAGTGGTAAAGATCGAAGATACCTGATGCAAGCAATGTTATGCTCGATGGCTTTTTTGCCTTGTCGATCTTCTTGTTCCGAGACTCTTCCGTTGATGAGTTTGGCGTCCTCTCGCTACGATATGTGGGGGTGAAACCCCCTGTATATGGTAGGAGGACGTTAGTCGTGTGCTACAACAAATCCAAACCCATAGGCGCGAATAGGCATCGTGAACGATACTATAAAACCTCTGGCGCGTACCTTGGACCACATCTTCAACCCTTCGCCCTTCACTAAGGCAAAGGTTTTCTTCTTTTGCCGTAGCTAGTGCCATAAAAATGCACGGTTAAAACCCCGCAGTTTTGTCAACATGCTTCGCATATACTCCTTCAACACATGCCCGTAATTGTTAATAGGACATACGAAACTGCTCGCGGGACGAGACATCCTCCCCCCGTTACGAGCTTGTACACCAGTAACTAATCCTGCTTGTCGTGTATCAAATTGAAATTGTTGTTTTAGTGACATTTAACGCTCCAAATACTGTACAAACCTCCATTACATAGGTGGTAAGCACGGGCGTACCCAGGATCCAAGTTGAAGGGGGGGGGCAGCTCATATTAGTTTCGCAGAAAAGGGGGGGGCAACAGATAATAACATTATTTTTTTCTTCCAAAGGTGGGGGCAGCAGACTCTCTGCCCCTCGCTGGGTACGCCCTTGGTGGTACATTATTTTCCTTCAGCAAGACGACAGACTCGTATCGCGACTAACGTCTTCAGCAAGTGTGGTGAGGTGTTTATCTAATGCAGCGTTACAATTCAACCGCTCCACAGGTATGTCATTAATAACGGGTCAGTTATATTGCTCCTGACCGGATCGTATAGTTTTGCCAAGAGCACTGCACCGCAAAGCTCGAGGCGAGGGAGCGATACCGCCTTTAGTGGCGCACCTCCTGATTTGGTATAGATGAGCTGCGACCAAACTTCTCCGCGTCCATTGCTCGAACGCAAGTAAATGGACGCCCCATAACCGTCCATGCTGGCGCCACAAAAGCCGTGCAGCTGCAGATCGACTGCTTCGTCGGTACCGACTGTCCTGTCAGAGACCGGCTCGTGAATTGCGGCTAGTTGATCACAAAACTCTTCCCACGATATGTGGAGGTCACTCGGGACCGATTCATCCAAACTAATCTTGAGCTGCCAAAGTTTCTAGATCAGAATTTTTGCTGCGAGGACAATCGGGTCCAGCAAGCCCAATGGGTCAAATATTTTCGCCACTTCGGAGACCATTAGTCATTTTGCGACCCGCTTGTTACGAAGAATAGTTTTAGCGGCATATACAGAATGGGACCGAATGCAGTCCCTGATTTGACGGGTGAATTGAAAAAAATGCTTCAAGATACAGAAAGACGGTTTTTATTGCTCAAAAGTGCACATGATACCGTTTTTTTTCTCACGATGTCTTGAAAATAAAATCGTCTAAGTGGTGGCCTTGGTGAGCAATATACATATTGAGCCTTTCAAATAAGTTTCCGCCCACTCTTCCCAGCATATCTTGCGGAATTCCAGCGATGACGTCCTCAATCGCTTCCTTCAGAGCTTCAAGGTTTCGAGGTCGAAGTTTGTATACCTCAGCTTTGACGTATCCCCACAGAAAAAAGTCACACCGAGTGAAATCGGTGGAGCGAGCGGGCCATGGAACTTCCCCCCGCAAAGAAATCAGGCGACCGGTAAAGAGCTCTTGCAAAATTTCGCCTGAACGACGGGCAATATGGGCCGTGGCTCCATCTTGTTGAAACCAGAATGCTTCTGTATTGTGTTCCTTGCATTGAACTCCTTGAAAACTGTCATTACGATTTAACCCGAACCGGATCCGAAAAGCCCTCTGCGTAGCCACAACGCTTTCCCCGTTTTTGAAGAACATCTCCACAACAAAGCCCCGGTGCTCACCTGGCAACGGCAGGGTGACTACTGAGAACGGTATTGTTGCCCCGACCTAACGGCACCGGCCGCGCCCCTCTACTCGATCTGGGGGCGCTTCAGTGATTTTTTTGAAACTACGGGATACATTCTGCCCCACTCTGTATAATCGCGTCTGCCTGTGCGTTCCACAACACTCCAAACATTTCCAGCATCCCATCTCCCGCAAGATGCATTTATTGATTCATATGGTCTTCGAATATGCCCTGAAGTAACCGCTTGTCATTGGACACCCAGTGGCGCATCTGTCACGGTCCTGCTGTTAATAAGCTGACAATCTGCCGTCTCACCTACACGCCTTCCACGATGGTGCTGAACCCAGTCAACAATCGTCGACATCCATGACCGATGTTATTACCGTTGTTTCTTGAGGATATGAATGGGCTCCTTCGTCGGCCAGTTCTTGCAGACACAGTACTGTTGCATACGATGAGGATAATGGTCTGAACGTGACAGTGTTTGATTCGTAAGCCGCTTCTCTGTCGTCGGTATCCTTCCATATCACGCATTGATATTTCCTATCCTCCTTGCGAGCTTCAAACTGGAAAAACATCTTTTCAATGTCCCCCGACAATACGTAGTTCGGAAGTCGGAATCGCAAAATAAGACAGAAGATGTCATCTTGTAGCGTTGGGCTCACCATTAACGTGTCGTTGAGGGATATCCCTGTCGTTGACTTAACCGATCCATCGAACACTACTCGGACCTTTGTCTTCTGACTTTCTTGTCTGATGATTGCATGATGCGGTGTATAGAACCCGTCTAGGTCGATGTCCTTTATCTGAGCCATGTACCCCTTTTGCAAGTATTCGTTCAGCACAGCACGATAGTACCGTTCGAACTCTGGATCACACATGAGTTTTCGTTCCAACGTTTTCCGCCGCTGAAACGCTCCTTCCTTCGACGATTCAAGTTGTGCCGCTGATGCCTTGAAAGAAAGTGCGACCATGTATCGCCCTGAAGCGTCTCGTGTGTGGGTGTTCCAAAAATGCTCGACTATTCGTTTAATTTCCTCCGACAGATGGTTGGCCGTAGGCTCCATTTCGATTTTCCAAAATTTCTGGAGGTCGACGTTAATGGTAGCGCTGAAGCATCTCGGTTGCATCTGATACTCTTTGGGTGCCAGTACTGTCCCACTCTGTATTACCCATCCCAATTGTGTCTTCTGTGGACGTAGGTCTTGCCCATCCAGGGGTGACAGATTGTAATGCCCTATGCTCAATACCGCCAGAATCGGGCCTGTGTCCAATAACATGGCGACAGGGGCCGGTTTGTAGAAGTCTGGATCAGCTAATCTAATATTCCCAGATATTTTTATGGCGTTACGTGGTATTATTTCGCTTGGCGTTAGGCCCAGAGGGCGTGGATAACCGGGAAATCTAGATTCCCGTTGTAGTGCCCAATCGTCGCCTGTATACCTACGGTTACCATATGGTGCGCTCCATTTCATTCAAGTCTCCAATCAGAACGGAGGGCGGTTTCCCGTGAAGGCGTAGCGTAGCCGTAATCTTTTCGGTGATGAAATTCGCTGATGCTCCGCGAGTCCAACGTTAACGATGATTAATCATCCAGTCTGTTATGTTAATGATGGTTAATCAGCCAGTTAATCATCGTTAACGATGGCGGTCGTCATCACTTGGTTAATTGCGATCCTTGCTGTTAACGCTACCAGTTTCTCCGAACCGATTATTTATTGTCAACGTGCAATTTGCTGATCCTCGCGTGTCGCTTGTTTACCGGCCGGGGTGTGAAGCAAAACGGCTTTCCGCACGTCTTGAAATCTTGATACTTGCAATTTCCCACTGCGTGGTTAGTTGGTATGCACTTTGTTCAAACTTTGATCTCCCGTACTGCTTTCCCCCTCGTGGAATTCCGACGACTGCGCGCACCTTTGACCATCTCAATTTTTTCTTACCCTTGGCCGTGTGATGTTCGCCGAACCAATGGTGGCTCTTCTTGACAAAAATTGTAGCACGTCATCTAATTTGGGAAATTCACCTGGGCACGGCCTTTCATCCTATGTGTCCGCGGCGGAGCGGTGCATCTTGGCCTTCATCAAGGCGACCACCAAGTCTTCCAAGGTCGCCTTCATTGACTTCAGGGACTCTTAATGTTGTCTAGTATGGTCCACTAACCTTGCCAGCTCGTGAGCATCTTCTCTTTCCTGTTTAGGGAGGTGTACTAGACGGTGCAAAGGCCGCGATGCGATCAGTCTTTTATCGGAGTGTGTGACCTCTAGCATCTCTCAAGTCTTGTGATAATTTTTCTCCGTAATGGCTAACATTTGCAACTTCCTGATTGCATGACCCGAAAGAACCGACCTTAAATAGTGTAATTTATCTGTATCGCTCAACTCTGGTTGGTTGACGATCATTGAATTGAACTCGGTTTTAGAAGAAAGCCACAGGGTATGGTCCCACCAAACGTTGGATGTTTTGATTCTGATGACGTTATCCTTCTTCTCGAGCCGTTAGTCGATGCGTTCACGGATAGCGCAGGTGACGCGCCGCCCCTTGGCTGTTCGGGTTGGCCGGTCAACAATGTATCCGCTTCGGCCACGATCACATATGTAATATAATTTGCTTCGATGTTTGATCACTCTATTGCAGGGGTTCCCAACCATTCACTAGTCACGCTCCCAAATTTGCTCCTCAAATCTCCGCGGCCCTCTTGACACTAACAAGGAGACGGCACGACAGTGGGGTCGGGGATTTGGCCGATTTTTTTTGTGGTGAAAGAGGACCTCTAGCATCTCACGTGGTTAAGGGGTTACCCTCACGATTTTGAAAAAATCGATTTTTTTATTGCATCTTTTTGAAGTATAAGTATCTGAGAATATGTCCTGAAAATTTCAAGTCGATCCGAACAAAATTGACTGAGATATGAGCGTTGAAAGAGAAGAATCCGTTGTGTAAACGACCGGAAATTGAAATTTTGAACGCGTTTTTCTCAAAATGGCATTTCTGAAGTCGGTGACCAAGATTACTCGAACACTAATGAACCGATCTTCTTGAAATTTTGCAGGCTTATTTAATACATAAAAATGTAGTCTTTAATCGTTCGATTTTTTTTTTCGAAAAAAAATGGCCGTTTTATAGCCAAAAACGGCCGTTTTTTCGTTAAAATCGAACCATTAACTTTGACTGTCCGCCATTTTGAGAAAAATGAATATTTTTTAAAATCCTTCGATTAAAGACTAGTTTATACTTATATTTGACTAAATCCATCCGCATTTTTTTTTTTCAGATGATCCACTTCGCCGCACTGTTGGTCACCGCAAACCGTGTATATAAAAACATTATTTCATTGACGGCCATTTGCCACTAAACAATGTAATATTTTTCAATAAAAGAATTACTGGAAGATCTTCAAGATGTGTTCTTAAAGATGGTATATTGATCGAATAAAAAAGTTTTGTAGTTTTCTTTTAAAAAATTCATGAAAAAGGCCTTTTTTGCGCTACAAGTGGGGGTAACGCCTTAAAGTAGTAGGACGCACTACTTGGAAAATTTCGAGAAAAATCAATTCAAAGTTTTTTTAGGCACCTTATGCGTTTAAAATGTCAGGCACTTATCGAACCGCCGTCTAGTCTAGACGGTTAAGGCTCGCGGTCTTTTGCGCCGGAGGTCTCGAGTTCGATTTCTCCTTCGGACCTTCTTTTATCCCAACAATTATTCAAAACGTTTCACATCCCTACATTATTTAACAAAATGTATTTACATTATTTTTTAAAAATTATTTTCTTTTCTTCCAATAAAACAATTCATAACGGTGGGTTTTTTTATTTTTCATTGTAAAGTATATGAGGAGGAACATTGGGTTTTTAATAAGAACAACAAAGTCGATTAGGAAAAATTCAATTTTCATTCATATAATAATTATATACAAAAACCGCAGTCGTAATTATTGTAAAAACAAACAAAGCAATAATCTTTGCGACATCTTGCGCAACATATAAAAGTGGATTTTTTACAATCGCAGGAAGTTTGCAATACATCCCTACAAAAACATGTCCCATTAACATTCATAAAAATGTTTCTAGTAACTGATAATTTTAAGGCAAACCAGGCGTATTAAATTATGTCTCGGAATATTGGTGACGATAATTGATGGTGAATTATTGAATGGATGCTTATACAATCTTCCCGAGAATTAATTTCACGATTGTGCTCTAACAATTCGCTGCAATAAAACCAAATAGAACAACGAGCACGAATATTTTTCAGTGAATGAAAAACTTTACGTTTTTGAGCTAAAATAAATTTTGAAAAATAATGTAGGGATGAGAAACGTTTTGAATAATTGTTGGGATAAAAAAAAGATCCGAAGGACGAATCGAACGCGAGACCTCCGGCGCAAAAGTCCGAGCCCTAACCGTCTAGACTAGACGGCGGCTCGACAAGTGCCTGTTATTTTAAACTCATAAGGCGCCTAAGAAATGTTGAATCGATTTTTCTCGATTTAATCGGAATTTTCCGAGTAGTGCGTCCTACTACGTTAACGACGTGAGCTGCTAGGGGTCCTCTTTTACCACGAAAAATCTGGCCAAAACCCGACCCCGCGGTCCCACCGTCTCCGTAAGAGTACTCCCTGCTAACTCAGTTTTGTAGGCCTATTTTTTTATACCTACTAACAATGTACCTCACTAAAAAAATTATAGTTTATTTTTGGCGCCGCCACGCCCACCCTTGGTCCACTCTACGCCCCCCCGGTGGGGCGCGCCTCACAGGTTGGAAACCCATGATCTATTGGATTGCAGTAGAGTTCTTCTGGGTCTAACCCTTCTAATTCGTCCATCAAGATGTCGAAATTGGCAAATAGTGCATCGAGTTTTTCTATGCGGTTTCTCACGACCACTTCGTCCAGCGGTCTGAGCCTTTAAAGTGAAATGAAATTTGTGACTGATGTGTTCTGGCCTTTCCTGACGGCCACGCTCCTCACCAGTTCTCGAATTCTGTCAGCCTGTTGGCCATACCTCCATGACTTGTCTCTGTTGGCGAGGCCGTCCTTGTGAAGGCTGTCGATACAAGGTCACCGTAGGCTGTCCGTGCTGGCGAATTCCACTTTCCTTGATCGCGATTATTCACTTGCACTCGGTATTGTCCTTCTGATCTCCACGGTTCACGTCAATCTTTCAATCACAGAATGCACTAAATGGGCTACTTTTCACAAGATCCGGCTCGAAAGACCATAAAAAAAGGTTCTTCCCCGACTCGCGGTTGGAGCGGCTAATAGTCGGATGAAGTCGAAGCTACTGTATTTTTACTTGAATGATTCGGATTGGGGGTTGGATGATCGCGGGAATAAATGTATTTAGAGTCATTGGGAGATTCAGAGAACCGAGAATGGACTGACACAAAGAGGCGAATTTGAATAACGCGAATAGAATGAACTTTTATTTCTTCAAAATATTTAATACAATTCCACGTGTTTCCTCGTCGACTTCCCGATGTTGATTGACTTTTTGTATTTTTTGCGTGCTGGCGACGGATTAAAAGGAGCATGCATTTATTCATTAGGCAGCCTTGGATCCAATCTCATACTTGGCCCTTCCTGATATTGGTCGGTCCCCGGAAAATCGTACGGATATGGCTTCATCTGATCTACTACGCACGTTGTGAGTTTGGGTTCTTCACTCGATCCTCCTCGGATCATTTCGTAGCGGTCGTGTCCCCTTATCTCCGATATCTTATACGGACATAAATATTTGTCCTTGATTTTTAGGCCAGGCCCAAACTTTTTTATAGCCACTAGGTCACCCACATGATACTGCGTAGTGTCCTTGCAATATCAATCATGTGCCCTTTTTTTCGTCCTGGACCTTAGCGATGTTATTCTTGGCAAGGATGCGTAATTCCTCGAGTTCGTCATCGAACACAGACACGATTTCTCTCTCAATCAATACTAGTATTTCGACATCGTCTTTCTGGTGCATTTTCACTCCGAAAAGTACTTCAAATGGACTGGTTCCTATACTCCTTCGATATGTGCTATTTATCGCACATTGAAGCTTATCGACGTGTCGATACCATTTGTCGGGACCATCACAAGACAGCTTTGCGAGAACCGGGATGAATATCTGATCAACTTGTTCGACTTGTCCATTTCCCCGTGGCACTCCCGTCATGATTTGCACATGTTTAATGTTCTCGCCTGTGCAATAATCCTTGAAATCATTGGATGTGAAAGCCGGACCACGATCACTAATTATCCGCTGCGGATTGCCAAAGATCTTTTATTGGCCTCTCAGTTTTTTCAACACCTCCTTGACACTAGTAGTTTTTGTCGGATATACCTACATGAACTTCGACAATCCGTCAACGACGACAAATAAATGTTTTTACATCTTCGCCGTCGCTGCCATGGTTGGTCAAGATGGTTAACGTGGTACTTTTGGAATACTTTCGGAATAGGCGTCAACAAGCCCTCCTTCTTTCCACGTTTCCCTTGAGCCAAAATGCAGGCCACACAACAACCCACATACGTCTCGAGCTTTTCCGCCAACTTTGGGATATAGTACTCCGGCTTTATACTCTCGGTCATCTTTTTACCGCTGAAATGGCCAATATCGTGTGCCTCCTGTTGCATGCTCATTGGCAACACGATTACATTCTTATCCCCTACGCGCTTCATTCGAATTTCATTTTCACACGTATACTCCTCATATGGTTCCGTCTCCAGGATTTTCTTGATTACCCGTAGTCTCTCTTCATTATCCTGTTCCCTTCCGATCAATCGTGGAACCTAATTTTCGACGATCATTACACAGTATCGACTGAGTGTGTCGACATGGTTAAGCCGCGTTCCTGCACGATGAACAATCTCATATTTGAACTCTTCAAGCATCAGGACCCACCTTGCGACTTTTGGCAAAATATCGATCTATGTTCAATGTCTTTTTTAAAGCTGAGCAGTCGGTCACCAATTTGAATTTTATTCCCAGTAAATAAACGCAAAACTTTTTTATTGCCTGGACGATCGCTATAGCGCCTCGAGCTCGTACGACTGTAATCGTTGTTCAGCGTCTGATGTCTTGCGGCTCATGTAATGAATGCCATGGAAGCGGTGGTCATCATCGGTTTTCTGTAAGAGTGTGGCCCCATAGACGTCCTTGTTTGCGCCGGTGTGGAGCTCGGTGATCGCATCTGGTCGATACATGCGTAAGATCGGTTCGATCGTCATTAGTTGTTTTAACCGGTTGAATGCCTCTACCTCTTCTACTCCGAATCGAAATCTCTAACCTTGCTTCAGCACCTCGGATAATGGCCTCGCAATCTTGACGTATTCGTGGATAAATATTCAGAAATACCCGGTTAGGCCAAGGAAACTTTGAAGTCCTTTCTCCGAATTCGGCGTCGGGAAATCCATTACTGCCTTTATCTTCGCTAGAGAGGGAGCAACGTCACCGCCTTCAATCACATGTCCGAGGTACTCAACTCGGGTTTTTGTAAACGCGCACTTCTTCCAATTAATGGCATGTCCTTTTTCAGCTGCTACGCGAAAGGTTTGCTTCAGATTCGTGAGTGCCTCTCCTGCATCCCGGCCGGGAACAATCAGGTCATCTAAGTACCTAAATACGACGTTCCTTCGACTCAAGTCATGGAATACTTCGTCAATAAATGGAAAGAAGGACGTCGTACCATTGCACAGTCTAAACGGCGTCTTCCGGAATTCAAACTGCCTATCTGGAGTCACGAATGATGTGAATTTTCTAATTTCCACCGAGACCGGCACGTGAAAGAATCCATTTTTTTAAATCGAGTACCGAAAACACCCGAGCAGTCGCGAGCGCGTCGGTACGGTCATCAATTAATGGTATCGGAAATCGATCTCGAATTATCTTTTCATTCAGTTGTCTATAATCGATGCACACCCGATACTCACAGTTCTTTTTTGGCACTATTACGACTGGACTTGAATATTTGCTTTTGCTCGGCTGAACGATTCCTTCGCGTAACCATTCATCAATTTGTGCGTCTAATATATTATTTTCCTTGACTGCAACCGCCGGGGACGTAGACAGATCGGAACTTCGTCTTCTACTATTATTTTTGTTTCTACATTATTCCGTACTTCTCGGCGCGGCTTATGTTCCGCAATCAATTTTTCAATTTCGGCGCAGAATGGTTCGGCAACATCCACTACTTCGATACAATTCACGGATCGTACTGGTACATCATTTATTTTGATGGTTACATCGTCATCCGTCCCTGACTGGTCAACTGCGTTCACTGTATTATTCTTTTGTCGTATGACTCCGTCAGCTCCGCTGCATGTCAACGCGGTGTGACCGAATGGGTTGCATTTGAAACATTCGGGTCCCCTGTCTTTGTCGGGACACCCTCGGGCGAAGTGGTTAGTTGACCCGCAACCAAAACAACGGGATTCTTTCTCACACTTCGGTTTCATTCCCGCTCGATTTTCATCGTCCCTCTTGCATTATAACTCGTCTGCTTCCGTCGTGGTTTCTTATCGGTCTTCTCTCTCATACGGTCGCAGCGCTCTAGATTTTTTCTTAACTCAGTGATCCTACTCGAGGTATAGAGGATGGACTTGCTGTATTTGTCGTCTGGTATTCTATCGATAATATATTATATTAGAGCTTCATCTTCTACAGTACCTTGATCCGCAATTGTGCTCATGGCGTACACATATTGTCGCAGCGTCTCGCCTGGTAATCTTCTCTATTTTGACAGTTGCGAGTGAATGGTGGCGCTATTCACTTCTGTTTCGAATTCGCGTATTAAACGTCGTTTCATCGTCTCCCACTTCACAATGCCTTTTTAGAGCGCGACGTTTTGCTTTGCCGGACCATGTAACAATTGTTTTGCGTTCATCACCTTTTGACGCTCACTCCACTCCAGTAGTGCACTTGTCTCTTCAAACTCTTCAGTCCATTTTCTCACTTGTAATTGGTCATCTCCCAAAAAATGTGAGATACTTTCCTCGACATCCTTAATGGTGAAGAGGTTGGTTGCACTATAACGGCGTCGCTCCCTGTTCCGCGAACTGCTCCGTCTCCTTTGTTCACGTCTGTTAGTACGAGTATTCGGATTTTCATCTTCATAACTCTCCCTCGGGATCTCTTGATAACGCTATCAAGAGTATAGCACCACAGTTTCGTCATTTGCTTCGTCTTGGCTATGTTCCTCAATATTGATGTCTTCGTCATGTTCATCTTCTTCATCGCCGTCTGTTAAATCATTTTGGTATCGTCTTAGTCGATTTTCGAGTTCAGCTTTCCTGCCGTATATTGGCAAATTCAGCCTCTGTAATTGTCTCTTGAGTTGTACCACCGTCATATTTGGAGTTGGCGTAGAACACAATGCTTCTTTTCTTCCTTCACCTGTATCAATCTTGAACATGAGTAGTATAGCTATGTTGGTTCTCCCTCGTGTAGGCATCTACTTTACCGACGGTCGGTAAGGTATATTCCAGCTAGTCCCGAGAAATCTACCTTACCGACGGTATATTCTGACCCAAACAGAGTCCCTTTGGGAATCTACCTAACCGACGGTAGATTCTGACCCAAACAGGATCCCTGTGGGAATCTACCTAACCGACGGTAGATTCTGACGTAAACAGGGTTCCTGTGGAAATCTACCTTACCGACGGCAGATACCGACAGGAAATCCCCTATTGGTGGGAAATTCAAACAACCGCGTGAACTTGAAAATACATTTTGGCCGGAAATTCAAAAGCGGAGACCTTTCAAAAGACCTTTCGGCGGGAAGTTCAAAAAACCGTGCGCGCGAAAGACCGTGCGCGCGGGAAATTCAAACGCGCGCGGTCCGTGATACCGGCGATCAGGATACTTGACAATCGGGATTGCTATGACACTCACGCTTGAAATGTTTTTTATTAAGAATTCAAGATATATTGTTTACATTCTCTTTTGAGTGGCAAACTTTTGTCCGCGTGTTCGCGGCATCGTTGACACTCGTCGACTTCGGGGTCATTTTTGAGGGATTCGGCTAAATTGTCCCGGGCGAGATCGACGCTGTGTGCATCGGCGGAGACGATGAATTCCTTGGGTAGCTGGGCGATGTCGATGGGTTCTATGGCAGAGAGGGATCCGACTCGATGAAACAGTTTGAGCGATCGTCCAACGGACGGGAGGCTGTCTCGAAGAAACTTCCTCAACAGCAGGACATTTCGAAGTGCGCAATTCGGTGAATCGTGGTAAGGGTAGAATGCCGTCACTTTGTTGGCTCTCCTCAGCGAGGGACACGCCACGACGTCTCGTGCATCGAATCCGAAACGTTCGAGCCACTGCTGCTTCTGCTGTCCCTTCACGTAGATGGCGCTGGCTTTGTGCAGAACCGATCGGAGCACGTTCTCCACTTCGCAGTAGGGTACTTCTCCCGTGCTCCAGTCGAGATGATGATAGTTGCGTTCGAGCCAGGAATTTATGCTTTTGTACCTGGCTGGGAGTTCGTACCATGGGATCGGTGGTTTGAAAAGGAAAATCAGCGGCTGCACGTACGCATTGAGCAGAGTCACTGCGAATTCTTTGAGTACAAACTCGTCCCGCTGGAAGCCCTGTGTATCGACCACGTACTCCATTGCGATTAATGATGATGAACGCTTGACTCGACCGTCATTTATAGGCGGATTCTTCATCCCCTCCACTCTAGAGGCGTTTTCTCGCATCCCCACTTATGGAATTGTAGTCTACGATGCGATCGTGCAAGATAAGGCAGTAGGCTGTAGTTTTCGCAGGAAAATTGGATTGAGCCTCTAGTTAGATACGAACGTCAACCGGTGCCTGCTTGAGGGCGTCGTTCTATCTCGAGCAGTCAGTCACAATGAGTGGAGCATGCGCGACGAAGTCTGTCTTTGTCAGCATGGGTTCCGCCTCCTTGGCGTAGTACGCAGTCTGGAAGCTGGCATACATCTCGTACAAATGAGCGTACTGGTTGCGCGAAACGTCGAGATTGAGGTTACCGTACGGGTAGCACTGCGAATTGAGGAACAGTTTCACATTGGTTATTGCGCAGTGATCGAAGCGGCTAGCGTTTGCCGTTCGAACGCCTCGTCGATTCGTTTTCAAGGCGAGAACGACGAAGCGCGGTTTCTCCAGCTGATTCGACGTCTTGACCGTCCCTTAAAGTGTTTCGTCGTGATTGGAAGCATGGGGTATTCGTACAATTCCCACATGCGAAACGACATAGTGATGTCCTTCTCAATGTGACTGAGCAGACGTATCTTGTGCTTAGTTGACAGCATCACGTAAGGCATCAGCCACTCTATTTTAGGGATTTCAATATGAAATTCCTCGGTGGCGCCATTCTCGAGGGCTGTTTGAATAACTGCATTCGTGTCGTTCCTCGATCGCGTGAGAATCAGCTCGTGCTTCGTGTTGATGATGATCTTGCGATAGTCCTCAGCGAAGCCGAGAATCATGGCGAGCGGTATGCACACATCACAGTATCCCCTCTCGTCCGTCAGTTGCTTCGGCTCTTCGAACCAGCCAGAGTTTTCAACGCTGAACATCTGACCGGGGCTCAGTGAAGCGTAGCCCTTCATGAGACTCGTCAGACCAACGTTTTTGCTTCTGTCCACCTCTATGGCATTGATCTCGTAGCGAATTTCCTCAAACAGATGCAAGATGACGTTGTTAACGAACTTTGTCGCCGTGACGGCATTTCCGTTCGATTTGCTGAGTCTACCGCAGACATGAAGGGAGCTTCGCGCCGGTAGAACGCACAGGTCCTGATGCTGAATGGATATGCGAATCTCATCGCTGTTGGCGAAATTCGATGAAGTATAGGGTTGATGCGCGTGAATCTCGTAATACGTTACGGACTCGTCGAAAACGATGGGCGAGTGCACGTTTAATGCCTCTTCCATTCCAGCAGCAAAATATCACGCAGGTTACTCTCTTCCACCAACGACAACTTTGAGTCCGAGACTTCTCAGGAACTGAATGTTCCGACGTGTTAGCGTTTTCGACACTCGTCGACGATTGATGCTTGGGCGACATGGTACCGCGCTTTTATAGCCGACCTTGGTGTAGACGATACCCATGTCTACTTGGCTTCCTTGATCAGCAGTCTGATAGTGATGATTTCACCGCGAACATTCACCATTTCGCCGTCCTGATCGACTATGCGGAATTGCACGTGGTCAATGACTTTGACGGTGATCGGCAGGTAAATGACTTGCGAGGGAACTTCGATGATCTTATATCCTGGCGGTACTACCGCACAGTGGGGCAGAATCCCAAAAAGCTGGCCAAAATTCGGAAAGTGTCCAAAATGATCTCCAATTCTCTTCTCGGGGGTTTTCGGGGTCGCTGAATACGAATCGGTTATCAGAATTACGATTTTCAAAATGGCGGACCCAAAATGGCGGACATAATTCAACCAATTAGTCAAATAATTCAGTAAAAAATACCCAATCATATTTCTTAAGGGTTTTTGGGATCGCTGATTACGAATTTGTTATAGGAATGTTAATTTTCAAAATAGCAGAAGCGATATATAGACGATTCCACAAAAATTTTCAATTTTTAAATATTTTTTAATAGAAAATGTTTCATAATATTTTTAGGTTTAAATGAGTAGAAAATCTCTTGAGCCATGTTTTTATTTTTGAACAATTTCTTGAGTACAAAATTTGCAATAAATCAAATATCTGTTATTTACTTCTAGTAACAAAAATCTTGTATGTCATCTTCAATGTTGGAATCATTCGATTTGGATTCTGATGTTGACCCACTTGTATCCAAATCGGAATCGTTCCTTATCTCTTGTCTGGTGACTTCAGGTTGTTTTAACATTTCTATAGCTTCTTTATGTAAAGATTTCGCCGGTCTCTGGGGCAATTTCCTGATGCTTGAGAGAAATGGATCTGATGATACTAAGAGCCTATAGAAAATGTCTCTCATATTCGATTCTCGAGAGCATTTTCTTGAATGATGTAACCTGTAGTTCTTTATGTCCTTATTGCGTGACTCTTGGGCCTCTTCAGAAAGTTGTCCGATCGGTAAAAGGGCATATTTTACAATTTCTGCTCCGTGCATCAACACTTTGTGCACAGATGTTGGCATGTAATACCATCGATATAAAGCAACGAATAAACGGGCAGTATTTACACAATAGTCTTTGAATTTTTCTTCGTCTATATCATACCCGCTCGAAATTGCCTGCAAAATAACATGAAATCGGTGAATTAAATTTTCATCGACTCCTGTTATTTCAGCAGATATATTAGCATTTTCGAAAAAGCGGCGGGCGGTATTTCCATCGTTTAAGCTGCCATATCCTGGCTTTGGTCGATCAACGATAAGCCCCAGTGTTGTCTTAAATTGAGTCTGTATGTCTTCCTTGCGTACTTTCACAATCTTTTTCACTTCCTCTTCACGAGCTTGCCACTTTTGAGTTGTGAGCTTATACGACAAATGCAAACAGCACTCGAAAAAACGAATCCACGCATGTAATGTAGATATGCCAAATCTTAAATTATCTGTAGTAATGTCCATTTTTATAATTTTGTCGATGTTATTAAAATCTTTAGAGGTGGCTTTGCACAGGAAGCAGCGTTGTGCAGAAGTGGTACCGGTTACAGCGTTACAGACTTTGCCGTCTATCATCGTAAACGACATACAATAGGTTACTGAAATTGATTTTTCATTTTGTTCAGTAGTGTATGGTGCAAGACCCGCAATCTGCTGTTCAATGTCGGTAACTTTTTTCAATGTTGATTGTACATCTTCATGTACAAACTGCAATCGTATTGGTCTGCAGAATCGAGGAGATGAAGGTCTAGGATTTTTCCACACAATAGTTCCTTCATCCGTCTCGTGATTGTTGTAGATTAATTGCAAAGGTACCAGAGAAGTATAAAAAATGCTTTCATCAGATTTTCCAGCCTCATCAAATTTTTGCTTATAAACACTTTGACCGCTGCTTCCATCACATCCCCATTTACAGAGAAGTACTAATTTTTGCAGAATTTCAGAATTTAGAGTATCGATGACATCAGCCTGAAGTTGTATAATTCTGTATGTGGTATGATCAAGTAAAGCCTGTAGTTTAATTTGTGCGCACGACTCAGTAATATTCATGTACACAACTGATGGATAACAACGATTTTTCGCTTTTTCTACTTCATGGTATGATGGGTATAATTTGCATTTACGTGCTCTAGCTGCATTTCTTGATAGCTGATAAGAGCGCTTTGATTCTCCTTTCTCGATCATCAAAGAAAGTGCTTCGTCTGGGGTTAAAGGTGTCTCATTTTTTGACCGAACAGCAGCTATATATTTTGAGGCTCTTGTTGGGCTGGTTAATGTGACATCTTTAAGAACTTGAGCGGCATCCACTTGACCAGAAGTCCTTAAACTCATTTGAGCAGCATACGTCAATTCTTCTGTAGATAAAATAGAACGTATTTCTTCAGTCTTTCGCCTCTTAGATCTATCGCTGGATGGAGCAAAGGATTTCGAAGGTCGTCCAGATGTTCCTTTTTCATCATTCTTCACAATCTTCTCAGATGTTGATGTTGTGCATTCAGTATCGGATAATGTTGAAAAACATACGGTGCCATTCAACCATTCTTCATTATTTTTTAGAAACTTTTCTTGGCCTCTATTTGCTGCTTTCCATCTGGATCGAAAATTTGCAAATAACAGTCCTAATGACTTTTCATCCTCGTCTACTTGTATCACATGTTCTGTTTTCTTGAAAATTGCATCTTTCAAAACTCCAATAACGAATTTCTGTTCGTTTTTTAAACTGTCTTTCACCATGAAAAAAACATCTCTTCTTGATAATTCCATATTTGAAGATTGGGAAGACTCTGTAAAATACCAATATAAACATGTACAAAATTGAATGACATTATTTTGAAATCATTTTATACTTAACAAAACTATATACGGTGTTCTGACTCGAAATGTACAAAAATAATTTATTACTACTAAAAATGATTTTATATTTATAAAGAAAACGAATATTTATGATATAAATGATTAACAAATATATTTACATACATTCTGCACGAAAAAAAACCGAAATTACATGAAATCTGTCATTACGAGAATCACCTCTGTGTCAGTATACAACAGGTATAATAAAGCCTGAACAGCAGGCGGGCTCCTTTCTTTCATACATGGCTGCTCTAGGAGCCCCTCGTCAGTCCTTGCCGAATCGCCGTCTACACTACGTATACACTATGTACGTATACACTAATACACCTTTACTGCCGAAAACCGTTACGCCGTACAAACATGGGGGAAACACAGTTCTAGCTACTGAGAGTTCTTGCAGGAATATTTTATAAAATGTTGAGATTTTCGTAAAGCGTACATTTAGAATAATAAATTACTGTATTAAAATTTAAATGATCTATGAATATTAATCAATAAATGAACATACTACAAATGGAATTGATAAATAAATATTAATCTATGTTAATAGACAGAAAATATACCAACGCGCTGTAACGTAATAATCAATCGATTACATTCACACGTCCGTTAATGTCGCGCCACGTATTTCTCCCTAAAAATTAGTCTAACTATTCGTTGAGCACTCCTGAGCAGCCAGTTTTTTAGTATATTATATTTAGCACTGTACACTATCAGTTTCTTGTTGAAACAAGGTCGAGACTCGCGAAGACATTTTTAAAACTACTTTAGAAAATCGATTTTCGAAAAAAAATGTATAATTTTTTATGTTTACTTGTTGCAAAATTTAGATATTTCAAACATAAAATAAGCAATAACTGTGCATAATTATATTTTCTGCATACCTTCAGAAAGTTTTTCCATTTTGCAGAATTAAAATTGAGACAGTTTCGTCCGTTTCACAGCACTTCGAAACAGGCAAGAATTTTTCGACGCGTACGCTTGTTTAATGCGTACCGAACGGCGGCTGAATGTCGACTGATGTCGAGGCGACCCTAGAGCAGGTATAAACCTGCCCGGTCCGGAATTTCGTCCTAGGACTATCAGTAAACAAGATCTGAACATATATAGACGAATATATACAACTCAAAAATTTGACTTTTGGCCAGCTTTTTGGGATTCTGCCCCACTGTGTACCGGGAAGAATTCGTGGATCGTGTGCGCTCTGTGCTCGTTGATGTACGCCCCGGACGTGATGTTGCACTCGACTCGCAGTGCATTGACTCTGAGAATAGCTACCGGCAAGTCCGAGCTGTGAGTTGTATCAGGTGACAGCTGGCGCGCAGCAAAACCCAACAGGTTAGCGATGGAGTCTGCCGGTCGAAAATCCACGCTTCGGTTGCACTTGAGCAAGCTACGCAGCATGTTGTTGTTGGGCTTGAGGTTGAGGGAGATGCTTTTTCGCCCGAGCACATCCTGCAAGTACTTCTCGATATATTCGATCTCGTAACTTCCCGTCGGCAACGCAATCACCTCACCACCCACGTAAAACTTGTTTTTACCGGTATCAATGTTGGGTACGGAGTTGAACGAGAGGAATTCCACTAGGCCGAGAACGTAGTTCTTGCTGGGTGAGAGTTCGATCGGCGGAAAGTACTGCGCCTCCAGTAGAGACGAGGTTCCCGACAGGCTGAGAGTCAATGACTCTTCCATGCTGATGCGTGACTGACTCCGCGTGAACTCTCACAACTGCTTATATAAGAATTTGAGACAAAGATGGCCGCACTCGTACGTGTCGAAATCATGATATCTCGCGTGATTGTACTTGACCTCGGCGACTCCGAGGTAATTCAGGAGTTCTCGAGGTGGTGGCAGATCAAAGTAGACGACGTTGTTGCCGTGCTTTCCATAGGCCACGCAGTGCGTGCCCGGTCCTTCCTTGTCGAGATTTACGATAGCCGATTCGCGATAATGCGGTCCATTCCTCGGCAAATCGTTTCTCATGAATACACAGCGAAAGTGCGGAATGTCCTGCGCGTATTTCAGCAGGTCGGCGTCCGTTAGAGGACGCTTGGGATAGTTGAACTTTTTTTTCGCCTCCACGTGGATACCAAATCCCTTTTTGTGAAGCTTGAAGTAGAGCCCCTTACCGAGAGCGATAGCTTCCATCGTTTCGTTGTGTCGGCGATACTCTTGCAATTGACGCTCGGCAGCTTTAGCGGTATTCACAGCTTTTGCCACACCCGCAGCGCCACCTACCAGCGCTCCCGTAATACTCAAGCCAGCAAACAAGCGAATGAGGAACGGCAAAACTCCGCCCACTTTCTCCGGGATGGGCAGTACGCGTGGCACCAACACCTTCGTCCTTCCGCCAGCTTGCTTCACAGCTTCGCGAGTCTTCGTGAGCGCCGATCGAATGACTTCGCGAGAATTACTTCCGGTCAATCGCGAGGTGACTCTCTCTATTTTGGAAAGCGTGATGAGGGGCTTTCGCCTCTTCTTCAGCCCCATACCGAGGTTCGACTTGGCTTTCATGGCGTTCGCCACGACGTAAGCGGCAAGTTACTCGTCAATAGCGGCGTCTCTTAGAAACACCCGCTGCCAGGCCCTATCTGCCAAAACTCGGTCGGCCGAATTGCGCGCCGCGACGTTTTCACGGTTTTGCGAGTACGCCATATCGTGCTCCTTGCCGGCGGTGTCCAGAGGATTTACACCGGGATCACCGCGAACGACGCGTTCCTCTAGCTTCGTACCTGGCCCGCAGTACTGATAGCCCGGTATGTGTAACTCGATTGGAAGCCTGTTGATGAGCTTGTTCAGGACACCTCGACCTTTGTGCATCACTACGCGATCAGTCAGCGAGTGAAGTCGAGGGGGTATATAAGCGGGCTATTTATACCTTGACGGCTCAGTCATGGATTTCCGAGAGCAAGTGCACAAGCTACCGGTGATGAATTTCGATGCGCTCGTTGAGGGAGGAAAGCAGGGCACGCGATACGGCGAACTACTGCCTGCCAGTATTCGCGCAGTCTTCTGCGGTCCACCAAACTGCGACAAGACCAACACCTTGCTAGCCCTCATCACGTATCCCAATGGTTTGACATTCGAAAACGTCTACGTGTACTCCAAGTCACTGAATCAGCCAAAGTACAAACTGCTCGAGAAAGTGATCGCACCGCTTGAGGGTATCGGATACTTTGCATTCAACGAACACGATCAGGTCGTATCACCCGCGAACGCTCGTCCCAATTCCATCATCGTATTCGACGATATAGCCTGCGAGAAACAGGACAACGTCAGAGCCTTCTACTGCATGGGTCGACACAAGAACATCGATTGCTTCTACCTGTGTCAATCGTACGCTCAAATCCCCAAGCACCTGGTGCGTGACAACGTCAATCTGTTGGTCGTCTTTCGACAGGACGAGATGAAGCTCCGACACATCTATAAAGATCACGTGAACACGGACATGCCGTACGTGCAGTTGAGAGACTTGTGCTCGACCTGCTGGAACGACTCCAGTCACGGATTTCTCGTAATCAACCGTTGAGGGTCGACCCGACTGTGGCAGGTACAGAAAGGGCTTCGACCGCTTTGCCATAAATATATCGTGTGCGACGTGATCCGTGCAGTGCATTATGGATGGTCGAAGCGACAATATGACGGCTGAGTTCCGTCGTGAGAAACAGACGCTCAGCCAGATGGAGAAAATGAGGGATGCGATTAAGCGCAAGTACATGCTTCTCAAGGCGGACAAGCAAACGATGGAGAAGCTCTGGACGAAACTTTCAAACCAATCGTCAAACCTTTCGAAAGCCTCGTGAACGCAAGGCACACATTGCCTAAGAAGGAGGAGGTGTCTCGTGATGATGATGAGATGGAAACCTCCTTCAAAACTACGTACGACGCGGAGGAAGAATGGCCGAAACTGACACCCGAAGAATGCGTGCAGCATCAAAAAACGAGCCCCGATGAATACGTGCAACAGCAGCAGAAAACGAGTCCCGACGAATATTATGACATGCCGGAAGTGCCTGCGCTCGACAAATATCTTCACCTGCTCAACACGAATCGAAAAAAGTATCTCGATATGACTTATGGGGTTCGAAAGCTGCCAGACGGTAGCATGATGATCGGCGACTCACCCATACGTTGCGTGAGCGACGACGACGTGATTGTGGGTGACAGGAAGTATCGATCGAGTGTCGGCTTGCTCGAACTGCTCTTCAGGAAGGAACCCAGTGCGCATCTCGTGAGCGCAGAAGACAAGAATATCTATGAGAAAATCCTGCAAACGACGAACGCACACAAGAAACACTACAGGTCGGACGAGGTCATCCACAGGCAAAGAAACAACAAGTACAGGGACTGGGTGGCGCCCTTGGTCGGTGGTGGTACATCCACCGGTAGTGGTGTAGTGCCTCGGTATAAAATCGCGTGAAGGACTAATGTACTGGAACGACCCGAATGAGCTCGATGATCGACTGCGTCTGTTGATGGCTGAGCGATCGGCCGGCAATTCGAATCACATCAACGAGATCATCTCGATCATCGAGGAGCTGCGTGAGGCCGCTATTGTCATATAAGCGGGGCACAAGGGCCGCTGCAACCTCACTTGAACAATGAGCATCGACGTGTTCGGACGTCAGCTAGGACGAACTGAGGGTGGTACGTGAGGTCCTTCCGGATTCGGATTCAAGCTCACCACCGACAGACAGTACAACGTAGAGGGCAAAAGATTGTGCAACGTTGCCGACGCGAGTGAACCTCGCGACGGGGTCAACCTGAGTCTCGCGAGACGTCTTGTTCAAAGCACTCTGACTGAATTGTTTCACATTGTCACGTCTTGCGACGAATCTCAAACCACAAGATTTTTCTTCCCTTTTTTTTCAACTTAGTCGATACCGTCTTATATCAGAACCTCAGAAATTTTGAAGGTGTGGAGCAAATATTTAACACTCGAAAAATAGTACGAGAGCATTTCAGCGCTATGCAGAGCCTTGCCACGGTAAATCTTTAGAACGAACTCTCTAACCATAATACAGACTAGGCGGCTCCGTTGAACCCTCGCTTGGAAGAAAATGAGACCCTCGGTCTCACAGCGTAGTCCGATCTATAAACTTCTCGATATGAGAAGTCACCATAGCTATAAATTGACACAACATAAATCTTGCGCATGCTTACATCTTAAATATCGAACACTGCCCCGTGCACTTTTTCGCCGAAATGCGGGACAAAGTTCCCCCTTCTTTTATACGCGTAATACGTAGAACCGATGCTCGGGAATAAGGCCACGCGCGTGCTAGCGAACCCGTAAATGATTCGCACACCATACCGCAACCAATCACGAAAATTATTCGCAACCACAGGACCAATCCCCGAAGAATTAGATGACCAAGACCATGCTCTTCCTAAAGTTCTATCTCCCACCATTGAACCCTTCCTAATTTTCACATCAAGAAAGACTTCCTTCCTGAAGTCAGTCTCCCGACAATCTCCAGCGAGTTCAGAGCTCAATCTTCCGTTAGCGAATTTCGTACCGAGTTCCTTTTGTCACGTTTAATTCTGATCTACGTATCGACAGTCTTATTCCGAGTATTTTCTTTCAAGTCCCATATACACATAACCTCGACCCTCAGTTCGAGCAGGAAGGTCAGGAATCCGTGTCTCACTCGGTGCATTCACATAGAATCTCAAGTGCTTCTCGTCGTATACACTTAAACCATACATCTCCGCACGACCGAAATCTTGTCCAAGTGTTACGAGTTATTCGATCAGCGAGCGTACCAGGGCACCAGCGAGGGCCCTACGTCTTAAGAACGTCAACGATATCTTCTACGAGCGAGCGCATACAACCGTACGAGTAAACACACGCATACAACCGTACGAGCGAACACACGCATACAACGACCGACACCAACAAATGTAAGCGAACCACGTTATTCTGTCGACCTTGTGTATCATTTTTTCTTCTTCTTCTGTCATTTTAATTCATATCCAAATCCGACTTTCTATATGTAATAAACGTCGGTTAATTTCATACGAGCTTGTCGAATTATTCCTCATTACTGAAAATATTACCTCTATCCCTTGACTTTATTATCTCCCACGCACTACCCCCTTTTTACCCTCATCACGTGCTATTGCGCTAGGCGTAGGCAAAAAGGAGGGAAACAAAGATATTATGTTCGCGTCCCTTCCGGATGTGACATGTTAATTTTTGGGGGCTCGTCCGGGATCTTAAAAGGGGAATGTGCCAATTATTTCAATGTCTGGAGACGAATCAGCCAGCTCCTTAAATCTAAACGTCACTGAAGATTCCACAGAAGAATCGGGTTATTCAACAAGAAGTTCCCACCCCGAACTAGTGCCTGGACTCGAACCTCGTGCAAGAAGACCGATAAAAAAATTAGAGTTGCATAAAAAATACGACAATCAAGACCCAGTAACCATGTCGCTAGGAACAAATCAGCTAATATCCATAAAGGATGCCATTAGCTGTATCCCAGAATTCGACGGGAAAAATATCCCGTTATCAGATTTCATTGCGGGATGCGAAGACGCAAAGGACTTGCTCCCTCCCGAGGCCGAGAAATACCTTGCAAAATTGATAAGAAACAAACTAAAAAATCAAGCCAGGGAAGCTATTGACGGGACAAAAATCGAAACAGTAGGAGAACTCGTAGCTTTCCTCAAAAAAATATACGCGCCCAACAAGTCCGAAATGCAATTTCGGCGATTATTTCCTCACATGCTTCAAACGCGGGTTGAGGGAAGAAATCGAACAACGGCTCCCACCGTGCGGTAACGTCTCGGCCCCGATCGACCACGCTATACAAATCGAACGCGAACTCGCGTCGCGTAAACAATTATACTCGCTCACCCTCAAATCCGAGAAACCCGTTCAAATAAGGTCCGTTAAGTTGTGTGACATCTGCAAAAAGGACAACCATCCCACCGAAGCTTGCTGGTTCGCAAGTATAACTTGCCAAATATGTAAAAATCAAGGTCACAGTGCCGGTCAGTGTGAAAAAAAAAACAAAACGAAGAAGTGCCAAATTCGCCCGTCGCGTGCCAAATTTGCAAAAAATTTGGCCATACAGCGGATCGATGCTACGCCAATCGCAATTCCCCCACAACTTGCCAGTTGTGTAAAAATTCAGGGCACACAGCCGATAGGTTCCGTCACGAGGCAAGCCCACAAACTTCTCGTCCGATTGGTAACGTCGGTCAGCCGCCCCACAATGCCAAATTTGCAAGAAAATCGGACATACGGCAGATAAATGTTTTCAATTAAAAACCGAAGCCCCTAAGTCCGACCAACCCGTTTGTCGGTACTGCAAGCGAGTAGGTCACGTTTTAGAGAATTGTCGCGCTCGCGAGTATAATAACTCACAAGCCCTGCCGGGAAACGGGCCGAATACTCCTCGGGCGGACGCGCCGAGTGGTACCCCGACCCCAACGCGTCCGGTGAACGTCGCCTCCGCAATCCCTCCGAGCGTCAATATCCAACTTACTCAATAAATTCGAAAGATTTCGACACACTACCCTCGGTGTGTATCGGAGCACTACCGCAAAAGGGTCAGGTGTCGATGCTTCTAGACAGCGGTGCCATCCCCAACTTGATTAAGAAAGCATACACCACAAAAATGGTAGGAATCGATGATCAAGATATTATCAAACTAAGGGGAATATCCGCACTACCGGTGTTCGCACTAGGAAGCGTGCTACTTCGCGTGTTCGGTTTCGAAACGCTTTTCCATATCATACCAGATGAGGTACCACTTCCTTACCCCGGGTTGTTAGGATCCCGGTTATTTTACGAAACAAAATCCAAAATAAACTACGAAACAGAATGTCTCGAGTGTGGAGATGAAACATGGCCTTTCGAGAAACCAAACGAACCCGTCGAGGTAGTAGAAATCCCCGCGCGTTCGGAAACCTCTTTCCACATGAGAATCGAAAACCGCACGTTAAAGGAAGGGTATATCCCGCCTTTAAGAATCCGTGAAGGTGTTTACGCCGGTGACTGCCTAGTAACAAACATCAACGGAAGGGCTCATTTGAAGGTTTTCAATACCACAAATGACGCCCTACGACTGATCGTGCCAGTTATAAAACTACAGGAATTCGATATTGTAGAAAACCAAATAAAAAACGAAAAAACAAAATTAGATTGCATGACAATCACAGATTCCAGTCCAATTCCTCGTGATATTCCTATTCCAGTCGTAGATTACATGACAACTACGCTAATCCAGAGCCCAAAGGTGGCCAATCCAAAAACTTCGGCAAAAAACGTCGAAAAAAAACCTTGCCTTCACTCCGACGAGAGTGACGCGCAAGCGAAACCAAATCAAAATTTCAGTAGCGAGGAAAAACCAAAAACAAAAACAACCGGAAAGGAAAAAAATGAACAAAAACAAAAAACAAATCCAAACCAAAAACAAAAAACCAAAACAAAAGTAAACGGAGAATTAAAAAACGATGAAAATCGAAATCGAAACGTCAATTCTATTTCCACCTCACCGCGTACACTCGGGAAAAACTCAGAGCGTTCGGAAATAATTAAAAATCTTTTGCGGCTAGATCATCTTGCACACGACGAGTTAGATCATGTCGAAACAATCATCGAAACATATGCAGACAGGTCTCACATAAAGGGTGAGCCTCTAGAATCCACGCATGTGCTTCAACACAAGATCCCTACGGTCGATGACCTGCCGATCAACACCAAACAGTACAGGTTTCCCCAAGCGCTCAAGGGCGAAGTCCAGCGTCAAGTGGACGAGCTATTAGAGTCAAGGGTAATAAGCCAGTCGGAATCCCCGAACAACAGTCCTGTTTGGATAGTACCGAAAAAACCAGACTCCAACGGTAACAAACGTTGGCGAATGGTAATCGATTTCCGAGCTTTAAACGAAAAAACAATCGGTGATTCGCACCCGCTGCCAAACATTACCGATATTCTGGACCAATTAGGGCGCGCAACCTACTTTTCAGTCTTTGATCTAGCATCCGGTTTCCATCAGATCGAAATGAACCCCAAAGATAAACCAAAAACCGCTTTTGGTTTATCTTTGCACCTCACGGGCACTACGAATTTTCGAGAATGCCTTTTGGGCTCAAAAATGCCCCGGCGACTTTCCAGCGCTTAATGAATATCGTACCGAGCGGACTCCAAGGAGTATCCCTTTTTGTTTATCTCGACCATATCGTAATCTACGCCAGAGACCTAGAGGAACACGGTAAAAAGATTCAGGATCTGATGGAACGGTTGCGTAAAGCTAACCTCAAGCTACAACCAGACAAATGCGAATTCCTTAGACCAGCAGTAAGTTACCTCGGGCACATAATCGGTAAGGACGGCCTCAAACCAGATCCAAACAAACTATCGGCAGTAAGCGAATTCCCGATTCCAAAAAACGTTAAGAACATTCGCCAATTTTTGGGACTAACAGGATACTATCGCAGATTCATTAAAGACTTTTCGAAAATCGCAAAACCTCTAACCCGTCTCTTAGAAGACAAAACCGACTTCGAATGGCTTGACGAAACACAGACAGCCTTCGATATTCTCAAAAACAAATTATGCGAAGCCCCTATTCTCCAGTACCCTGATTTCGATAAACCATTTATCATAACGACGGACGCTTCCGGCTACGCCTTAGGCGGAGTCCTATCACAAGGGGAATTAGGGAAAGACAAACCCATAGCGTACACGTCGTGCGTATTGCGCGGCGCAGCTCTACGTTATGACACGTACGAGAAAGAAGCAATGGCGATCATCCACAGTGTAAAAGCCTTTCGGCCCTACATTTACGGTAGAAGGTTCACTCTCATCACAGATCATAAGCCTCTCGTTTGGTTCAAAACAGCCAAGGACGCAAACGCGCGCGTTCTCAAGTGGCGACTAAAACTCTCCGAATACGATTACGATGTCGTGTATAAACCCGGCCCATTGAACTCAAACGCGGATGCGCTATCGCGAAATCAAATAGAAAAGGTAGAAGAAATAAAAACTATCCCGCATTAGGAGAAAAGCCAAGACAAAACCTCAGCAGATGCGTTGCGAGAGATAACGCGTCAGCCATATGGAACAAGCGATAGCGACAGCGGAAATAGGAACCCCACGAGTTTCACGGCACAGGTGGAAATTTACCCAGCTCCCGTGTCCGAAAAAGTAAACGCAGTCACCCGCTCTCAAACAAAAACCAAGGTACCCTCTGATCCAAATGGAATAGTACACGCGAACGAAACGTGTAACGACGACGATCCGACAAGTGTCGATACATCCGAAGGGGCAGACGTACGTTCCGAGCCTCGATACTCCACACGCCGAACTAGTAAAGCCATAAACTATGAAGAGAGCAGTGACGAAGAAACCGAGGCCGATGTAATAAGACCCGTGCGCGCTCAACGACCTAGGAAGGCCGCTCGCCCGAAAACAGCCGTCAGGCCTAGCCAGCGCAAGGCACTTTCTATCTCCCACTCCGGAACATCCACTGACCCAGATTCCGATAATTCAACAACCTCAGATTCTAGCACTCTCAAGTCACAACCCTCCGTAATTGAGGACCCTCCCGTGGAAGAAAGAAAAACATCAGAATTCAAAATCGCAAATTGTATCAATACCAAAGAACTGTTCCACTTTCGCAACGATAATTTGGTCTATTTTATCGACTCAACGGATAAACCATGTGACCCGGGAGGGCAGAAACTATTAGAGTCAAACATGCTTCCCCTCTGGAAAGACATTTCAGTAGGCCAAGCCTACAGTAAAAAGGTTGGAAAAAAATACCACCTTGCATTGGTAATCCGGGGCGAACAACCCGAATCGTTATCCTCAATATCTAAAAACGTTAACCAAAGCGTAAGGGAATCAAAAAAAATTTGCGAAACTCTCAACCTCCAATCAATCAGTTTTTGTCACTGTCAACACGTCGAACACCTAATGTGGACAGACGTGATAAATATCGTAAAAGAGGTATTCAGAGACAGCCAGATAAAAATATTAATTTGCATGGGAACTCTGCGCTATGCACCTGTCGAAAAACGCGATTCGATATTCTACAAAATGCACAAATCGCCAATCGGAGGACACAAGGGTGTATCAAAAACCTACAATAGGATAAAGCGCGAGTATTTCTGGGAAGACTTAAAATCCGATATCCAAAGACGAGTGCAGCAATGCCTAGAATGCCAGCTAAAAAAATTAGTACGAGTCAAAACGAAACAACCTATGATAATAACAGATACTCCGGGAACAGTTTTCGAAAAAATTTCAATGGACATTGTAGGTCCTATGCAACGCACTTCAAACAAAAACGAGTACATTCTGACAATTCAAGACCATCTGTCAAAATATTGCGTCGCAATCCCGCTTCCAAATGCACTGGCAACGACTGTCGCAGACGCGTTTATAAAAAGATTCATATGCGTGTTCGGCGCACCCAAGGCACTTTTAACTGATCAAGGCAGTAACTTTTTGAGCGGCCTAATGAGAAGAGTCGCGAAACGCTTCCGTATTAAGCGATGTCGAACTACGGCATTCCATCCCCAATCCAACGGATCGCTCGAGAGGTCTCACCACGTGCTAGCCGAGTTTTTAAAACAATACACAGATAAGGACAACGAATGGGACCAATGGCTGGAATTAGCAATGTTTTCGTACAACACAAGTGTTCACGAAAGTACAAAATACACTCCTTACGAGGTAGTATTTGGAAAATCAGCAAGAGTCCCATGGAGCGAACCTCTTCGCGAATCCGATCAACTACCCACCTATCGCGGACATCTGATCGAACTAATTACACGCATAAACGGAATCAGAAGCATTGCTTACGAAAACTTAGTCTCATCCAAACAACGCTCAAAAAAATATTACGACAAGAACGCGAATCCTAAAATCTTCAAGGTAGGAGATTTCGTCTACCTTCAAAAGGGTCCCAAACCGGGTAAACTCGGGGATCACTATACCGGACCACATAAGGTCCTAGAAAAATTGGGAAAGGGCAATGTAAAAATCCAGTACCAAAACAAAACACGAGTAGTTCACGAAAATCGCTTGCGATATTCGCATATTAATGTCGAAACAAAACTCAAAAGAGAAGAAAGCCGACCCGAGTCGATGAATCCGATTTCAATAACTGAATGTATAATCATAATTATTACGTTGTTCCCAGATGACCGCCATCTACATTATATGGATAATATGTTTAGTCCGTCCCGCCGCTGGCATGGTGGGATACGATTGTGGATCAAGTGCGTCCAATGTAACGACACTATCTCTGTTGGACGTCAAACCCTGCGACAACGCGGCGCCAAAAACACAAACCGCAGATCAGTACATACAATTATTACATCTCAACGACTATTCCGAAACAATGATCATACAATGTAAAATCGAGGTATTGAGAATAATATACTACTGCGGCATGTCGTCGCATGTGTCTGCCGTAAGCAACGGGCAAACAGAATATCTTGAAACGACCCGACGCGATGCATGCGACGAAATGCACAAATATGGGACCACGCGAGTTGGCCACACAATAATACACGGATTAAAGGTTAACCAAACAACCACGATCAGCGTTACCCTCGCCGGTCATATTAAGGACAACGGCGAGTGTAATGGTGCATCGTATTCAGACCCGTACGGTACTTGGGATAACGTTGTCGTGCAAGGAACAGTGAAAATCGTACTAAGAAGCTATACAGCTCAAATCTCTTTGAATTCAAATCAAATTCATTTAAAATCAGGCACTACATGCACCTTGCTCGCAACAACCTGCATCGACCCAGATGGGGGATACACTTTCTGGAGCCCAAGACCGCGCGAAAATTGCGGATTCGATAGATATGGCATTCTCTACGAAGGAATGTCCACAAAGATCAGCGAAATAGAATCCGGAAATCATAACACCGTTTACTCTGTAACCTCTGAAGACGTAACATTTGCACTAGCCGTCAAAGAAATTGATCAAGTTTGTGGATACAGTATACTCACTACAGAACACCCCAACCTCTTTATATTTGAAACAACTCGAAGCGCCTCATTCGCAATTCGGGGTAAATTCCGAGTCGCCAATCTCGATATATTCACTTATGTCAACTCAAAATTCATATATGTAGAACGACACATCCGACAACAAATGAAATCATTATATCACGATATGCTCACCCAACAGTGTGACAAAGAACGTCAAATGCTTCGGAACAGTTTGTCTTTAGCGACGCAAGCACCAGATGAATTTGCATATAACATAATGAAAGGACCCGGCTACATGGCGGTGGTAGCTGGCGAAGTAGTACACATAATTCAATGCATACCAATAGAAGTAAAATTGGTGAGGTTAAAAGAATGTTATAATCAATTGCCCGTTACTCGTGGGTACGACTCCTATTTCCTAACCCCGAAAACCCACATACTCCTGAAAAAGGGAACCCAAGCGACCTGCAACACATTGCTCCCTCCATATTATCTGTTCGGCGACACGTGGTACAAATTCACGCCTATACCGGGTGAGACCGTACCACCTGCGAGCATGGAGCCAATGACGAAACCAACCTGGAAGTACGTCAATCCGGCATCACTGGCGTCAAGCGGTATCTACACGAAGGGAGACATCGACAACCTACGGGAACGCATAATGTTCCCGATAGAAAAGCCCGCTGTCCTAAACCACGTGGCACGTGGTATGACTGGCCAAAGCACCGTCGACCGAGGAATCAAAGTATTGAACCTTCTGGACAACAACAGCTTACAAAACCTCGCGGAGTCCGTCTGGAGTCGTACGTGGGGAAGATTCATACAATTCGGGACAGCAAGCGCCGGTGTAATCGGAATATTCCTAATAGCACGGACCATAAAACTTCTCGTGGATACGCTGATACATGCGTATAGCCTACACGCTGTGTACGGTTGGTCAATCTATCTCATCGGTGCAATTTGGGATTCGGTGACGCACCTGCTGATACATCTCGCCAGGCGATCCCAAAAGAAAACACCAGTAGACGAGGAGAGTGGACAGGAGGTCAACGAACTCGTCGCGGTCTCATCAGCTGAGCCGTCAACCAGCGCAGCAATAAGCCAGCCACTTCTGCCACCGCCGAGCGGTCCCAACACGCTGTACCCTAACGTGCCCGACCATCCCAAGAATGACGAATCACGCAACACGCATTCCTTCCCTTAAAATTCACACGAGAAACCAATCTTTCATATAGAATTATCATTATTTTCAATTAGCTATTACTGCTTCATTTAGCGTCATCAAGTGCCTATAGAAGAGTACATTACACATGAATAATAAAAATTAAAAATAAAACAACAAAAAACAAAACAAACATAAAACAAATACAAAAAGGGAAAACGTTAAGATATTTTCCCTTCTTTTAATTTTAGAATAAGAATATTTTAACCGTAAATTAGAGCGTACGATAAACTCTTACGAGCGTCGCGCCAACGAGAAAAAGTACAAGCTCCAACGAAGACAGAAAAGAAGCGACATCCCAACGAAGGGAATACGACAGGCAGAGCCGAAACCGTCTAGAAACCGCCAACAACATAGAACGCAAGAATCGAACAACCCGCGCAGAGCATTCCGTATACGAAGTAGATCATACAACCGCAACACCCAACCGGCAACAACCACTATACGAACGAATACCCCACATAAATAAAAAGTGTGATTTATTCGGATACAAATAATAATGACAAAGCATCGGATAGTAGACAGGGACAAAGACGTCCCTCGCTCGCAACCGGACTACTCGTCGTAAGCTGCGTAGACGCCCTTCTGAGTCGACCAGGCGGGATGGTCCCAGTTACACTCCGGATGATCCTGGCCCCGACGACACTCCATCATCCATCTAATGCCATAGGCATCGAAGTCAAAGCAATTCTCCAGGATCTCCAACAACATCCGATTGTTGCGGCGCTGAATACGGTGCTCCTGCGCATAGACGATGAATGACATCTGTAAATAGGGAACATTTTTGTTTTTTTATGATTATTGAAACACAATGCGATAAGAGATAACCACCGCATCCGTATACTTACGATGGCAGGATCAGTTCGCCGGATCTTCTTGCCGTGCATGTTGATTGATTTTGCTTCTTCGGAAGAAAACTCAAGGAATCAAGGTTCACGTGCGACCGTAGCGAGAGTTACTCAGGCAAATACGTCAGGCACCACGAACATTTTTCTTATATACAATTCATCCCCACCACAACCTACCGATATTGCACGGACGCACAATCCTAAAGGGGGGAGGTGTCACGTCTTGCGACGAATCTCAAACCACAAGATTTTTCTTCCCTTTTTTTTCAACTTAGTCGATACCGTCTTATATCAGAACCTCATAAATTTTGAAAGTGTGGAGCAAATATTTAACACTCGAAAAATAGTACGAGAGCATTTCAGCGCTATGCAGAACCTTACCACGGTAAATCTTTAGAACGAACTCTCTAACCATAACACAGACTAGGCGGCTCCGCTGAACCCTCGCTTGGAAGAAAATGAGACCCTCGGTCTCACAGCGTAGTCCGATCTATAAACTTCTCGATATGAGAAGTCACCATAGCTATAAATTGACACAACATAAATCTTGCGCATGCTTACATCTTAAATATCGAACACTGCCCCGTGCACTTTTTCGCCGAAATGCGGGACAAAGATCCCCCTTCCTTTATACGCGTAATACGTAGAACCGATGCTCGGGAATAAGGCCACGCGCGTGCTAGCGAACCCGTAAATGATTCGCACACCATACCGCAACCAATCACGAAAATTATTCGCGACCAATGGACCAATCCCCGAAGAATTAGATGACCAAGACCATGCTCTTCCTAAAGTTCTGTCTCCCACCATTGAACCCTTCCTAATTTTCACATCAAGAAAGACTTCCTTCCTGAAGTCAGTCTCCCGACAATTTCCAGCGAGTTCAGAGCTCAATCTTCCGTTAGCGAATTTCATACCGAGTTCCTTTTGTCACGTTTAATTCTGATCTACGTATCGACAGTCTTATTCCGAGTATTTTCTTTCAAGTCCCATATACACATAACCTCGACCCTCAGTTCGAGCAGGAAGGTCAGGAATCCGTGTCTCACTCGGTGCATTCACATAGAATCTCAAGTGCTTCTTGTCGTATACACTTAAACCATACATCTCCGCACGACCGAAATCTTGTCCAAGTGTTACGAGTTATTCGATCAGCGAGCGTACCAGGGCACCAGCGAGGGCCCTCCGTCTTAAGAGCGTCAACGATATCTTCTACGAGCGAGCGTATACAACCGTACGAGTAAACACACGCATACAACCGTACGAGCGAACACACGCATACAGCGACCGACACCAACAAATGTAAGCGAACCACGTTATTCTGTCGACCTTGTGTATCATTTTTTTCTTCTTCTTCTGTCATTTTAATTCATATCCAAATCCGACTTTCTATATGTAATAAACGTCGGTTAATTTCATACGAGCTTGTCGAATTATTCCTCATTACTGAAAATATTACCTCTATCCCTTGACTTTATTATCTCCCACGCGCTACCCTCTTTTTACCCTCATCCCGTGCTATTGCGCTGGGCGTAGGCAAAAAGGAGGGAAACAAAGATATTATGTTCGCGTCCCTTCCGGATGTGACAACATCATAACTCGGCTGAGAGAGGATTTTGACGATCTGCAACTGAACATACAGATTCTGCAGAATCAAGTGAACGACAGGCTGAGAATTATCGACGTAAACGTTGAAACGATTCTGGAGTTGGCCACGTGCAACTCCGAGGCCATTAAAACGTTGGACACGTGGCATGGAGCATCGGCGATTGGTGGAAGAGCTGCATAAACCCGCACGACGCAAATTTGACGTGCGAGGACTGGATGAGACGTGGCAGACCGACCTCGTGGAGATGCAACCGTACGCTCGGGAAAACCGGGGTGTCAGGTATCTGCTCACAATCATCGATGTGCTGTCCAAGTTTGCCTGGGCCGTTCCCGTGAAGCGAAAGACCGGCAACGACGTCACTGCGGCCATAGAACTCGTGCTACGACAGGGTCGAGTACCGACGAATCTGCAGACTGACCGAGGCAAAGAATTCTACAACGCGTCCTTCAAGAGCCTCATGAGTCGATATCGCATCAATCACTACTCGACGTACAGCAACCTCAAGGCATCCATCGTCGAGCGGTTCAATCGCACACTCAAGGACAAGATGTGGCTGCAGTTCAGTCTGCGCGGTTCCTACAAGTGGCTCGACATTTTGCCCGATCTCGTAGCTACATACAACAGCAGCAAACATCGCACTATTGAAATGAAGCCGAATGAGGTGGCCGACGTTGAAACTTTGTTGCTGCAGCCGCGTGAATGTCAAAGTCGCAAAGCGCCCAAGTTCCGAATCGGCGACAAGGTGCGAGTCAGCAAGAATAAGCACGTTTTCGAGAAAGGCTACACGCCCGACTGGACGACGTAAATTTTCACGGTGAGTCGAGTGATGGAGTCGACCGTTCCGGTGACATACAGACTAAAGGACTACCGAGACAAGTCCATTGCCGGTGGTTCCTACGAGGAGGAGCTTCTGAGAGTCAAGTACCCCGACATGTATCTCGTGGAAAAAGTATTGAGGAAATGTGACGACAGAGTCTACGTCAAGTGGCTGGGATTCGATAGTTCGCACAATAGCTGGATAAATAAGACCGATTTCTAAATGGGCTTGAACATTTATTGCAATAAAAAACATTTCACGTTATTTATGATCGATGCTGAATTCTATTTGACTCATCTTGGCCTCGCTGCCACCAAAGTACTTCAGGAGCAATTGCCCGTCCGTGGCTGTTTGCACCATGTACTCGTACATTTCCGGATCCTTCACGAACGCGTCCGCGATGCGTTTAGGCAGAAAGACTTGGCACTCGTCGTCGAGGGTGGCTACGGTTCTCAGGCCGTATTTCGTTGTGACTTGTCTCAAGTCGGTGACACGGTAGACGCTGTTTATACTCAGGGCTGCCAGTTTCTTCGTGGGCAGGAAATCTTCGAGCAGAGCGATTTTGTTGAGCTTCTCGATGCCGTCCATCGTGCTGATGAGGTAAACGGCCGCAAGCGCGACGGTCATATACCCGCTATCCCCTTCACTGCGCGCGGTAGTGGGGGGACTCTGAAGTGCCCCCACGCCAACGTATCCGTGGTGTCGGGGAGGAGGATACGTTTGTCGTCGTGAGCGCTGAGTGCCAACTTCACTTGCCTCTCGGTAATCACTTTGTGCAAGCGCGATCTGATCAAGCACTGCTGCCTGCGGCGCGTCAATTTCTCCCGCAGGCAGTGCACAAAGTCGTCGAAGGTGATGCTCGCCTCGACCACTGCCTTCTTCACACCCTTCACCCGCTTCACACGATCACGGCCCTCGACTCGGACGCTGTACATTTTGCTGCGCAAGCCAACGAATTCGGTCATGATGCGGCCGTTGCACTCGTCCTTCATGAGGCCGACCACCTTCTTGTTGGCTCGTGGTATGCCAAACTGGTTGTGCTGTGGATAGTCCGAAAGTAGTATAGCTATGAGAGTTCTAACGCAGGTCCTCTGAGGGGGGTGCGGGGCGGGGGGTTCACGCGGGGAGGGGTATGACGTCACGCGGGGCGAGGTATGACGTCACGCGGGGAGGGGGACTCGGCGGAGTGGCGACGTCACGCGGGAAGGGGGAAATCGTTGGAGCGGAGGAGGGGGTATATATCGATTATCGATTAATTGATCATCGATTATTGATCATCGATTATTGATCTTTATTTAAAATTTATTGTTGATTTATTTTGTCTTATATTGTTTACTTTATCGATTTTATCATGTAGCGACTGTCGCCAGAGAGCCAAGTTGGTTGACCCGTGTCGCTGAGACAAGCGATAGGATTACACGTATGCATGAGAGAGAGCGAGAATGAGAGATGGAGCGACCGCATCGCATGCATGTGAGATAGAGCGACTCATCTGCATGTATATAGACATATACACTTTAGACATTCAACGATTAAAGCAATTGGGTTTGTCTGGGTGAAATCCAAAAAAAAACCGCCGCGCACGTCTTCGAACATCTATTGCATCTCAAGGCGAAAATGCCTGGGACATTCGCAAAAGAATAAAATTATGCGAATGATATTGCAAGCGCTTCGCGGATCTCGTCGAAAAAGTTGATGTCAGCAAAAATCTAAAAGTCTGTAGAAAAATATATAATGAACAAATGCACACGGCACCAAGGATGCAGCTGTTATAGAAATGAAATATAAATCGTGATTGAGAGGTACACACTTTCAGTCAATGTTTGAATTGATCGCGGAGTGCCGCGCGCAGAGACATGACGGATAATATTGAAAAAAATCTTTGCGAGCAAGGGGCTCAAATTAGTTCGGTCGAAGAGTACATTGTGTGGGAACAACGATGTGACGAGTATATCGAGTCGTTAGAAGAACAAAGTCGAATTAAACGACCGCGATTATCGATTGGAAATCGTCAATCGTTGGTAGCCCAAATTGCGCGACTTGAAGGCTTCAAGAATTCGGTGCGTCAGCGTTTCATACACACGGGTGCTGGACATGACAATCATGGATTCATATGGCGAGAAATTGATACGGCATTCGAGGGTCGTATCTTGACTGGTGTAGTCATAAATCACAACCACATCGAACCTCAACAATTTCTCAAAGACGCTAGTGATGTCGTGCTTTCACGCGTTCAAACCATTATCAACAATCATGGTAGTGTGAAAATGAATACCGTTTTTAACGGCGAATTTGTGGCGGGTGACAAGCGTGCAAATAAAAGCATTAATACTAAAAACTATGAACTTTTCAATACGTCTGATTTACGCGAGTGGTACGATCAAAGAGTTATTGAGCCCATTTCGACATCACTCGAAGAGTTTCCGGAACGCGACAGTGGGTGGGCATTGTCACGAATATATAACTTGACTATGAATATAAATAAATATAATGCAATGCGTGCGGGATGCCACATAATGTTATCGCGGTCGATAATGCTGAAAAGAGCAGTTGTTAATGTGAAATCGAGTGATCAAGCATGTTTCGCATGGTCCGTAGTCGCTGCTCTTTATCCAGCCCAACGTGACAATGCGCGTGAATCTTCATACCCGCACTACTCGACAGTGCTAAATGTTCAAGACATTGAGTTTCCAATGACTCTGAATCAAATTAAAAAATTTGAAATTCGTAATGACATTTCAATCAATGTATACACCATTGAGAACGATAGTACTCTTCGAATTCGCGTGAGTGAGCAAAAGAGAGAAAAGCATGTCAATTTGCTCTACGTGGAAGATCCGCAGCAAAACATCGTTGGACATTTCGCGTGGATCAAGAATTTATCAAGGCTCGTCAGCTCACAGTTGACTAAACACTATGGACAGAAATATATTTGCGATAGGTACGTAGATTTGATATGATTTAATGTATCAAAATAATTAGTTCGGAACTGATTTTTTTGTTTATTTTCGCAGATGTCTACACTACTTTCATTCGGAGCAAAAATTGCAAGGGCACACTGTGGACTGTGGCCAGATCAACGACTGTGCCGTCCGTCTACCGAACGATGCGAACAAGTGGCTCACTTTTTAAAACTTCAATCATAAGGAGCGACTTCCATTCGTAATATACGCCGATCTTGAGTGCGTTCTTGCGAAAACGAATGAACAAAACATGTACCAACACCACGAGGTTTCTAGTATCGCATACTACGTACATTGTTCATACGATCAATCGTTATGCAGATATGAATCGCACCGTAGTAGCGATTGCATTGCATGGTTCGTCGAAGAACTAAAAAATGCAGCTTTGCATGTAAAAGATATTTTATCTTCAAATATCCCCATGGTACAGTTAACATCCGACGAGGAGCTTGAATTTCGAAGCGCGATTAAGTGTCACATATGTGAAGAAGATTTTGCACAAACCGATACACGAGTTCGCGATCATTGTCATTTAACTGGGCGTTACAGAGGCCCCGCCCATTCGAATTGCAATCTAAATTTCAAACAATCATTTTTCATCCCGGTAGTTTTTCACAATTTGTCTGGCTATGATGCACATTTTATAATCAAGGAAGTGGCCACCGCGTTCGAAGGGAAAACTTACGTGCTTCCAATAACAAAAGAAAAATATATTTCGTTCACGAAAACTGTTCAAACTACTACCGAAGAAACAAAAAACCAAATTAAATTACGCTTCATCGATTCATATAAATTTCTAACCACAAGTCTTGAGAAATTGGCATCATTTTTAACGACGGACAAACTGAAAATTTTACGCTCACAATTTGGTGGCCTACCGATGGATGATTTTACATTATTAACACGAAAAGGTGTCTTCCCGTACGAATACATTGATCATGTCAGCAGATTGGAAGACACGTGTTTGCCGCCGCGCGACTCATTTTACAGTTCCTTCACCGGGGAAACGATCAGCGCGAGCGAGTACATTCACGCTGAGAATGTCTGGGAGCGGTTTTCCATTTAAACGCTTGGTGAATATAGCGATTTGTATTTGAAAACGGATGTCTTGTTATTAGCAGATATTTTTGAAAATTTCCGTGATACGTGTATTGAAAGTTATGGGCTTGATCCGGCGTATTATTACACTCTTCCGGGATATACTTGGGACGCCATGTTGAAATATACGCACATTACGTTTGAATTATTGACCGATATCGACATGATTTTATTCATCGAGCGAGGTATACGCGGAGGTTTAAGCCAATGTTCAAACAGATATGCACATGCTAATAACAAGTACATGCAATCGTACGATCCGTTGAAATCATCATCATACCTCATGTACTTCGATGTGAACAACTTGTATGGTTGGGCAATGTGTCAACCTTTGCCTTATGCTGATTTTCAATGGATCGACAACACATCGGATTTTGACGTATTATCCATAGCGCTAGATTCGCCTGTAGGCTACGTTCTCGAAGTCGATCTCGAATATCCACAACGTTTGCATGATTCGCACAGTGACCTTCCGTTTTGTCCTACACGCGACAAACCACCTGGCAAGCGCCAGGAGAAATTGCTCGCAACCGTATGTGATAAGAAGCGTTACGTGATACACTATCGTAATTTGCAGCAGTGTATGCGTCATGGACTTAAAGTAGCGAAAATACACAGAATTTTGAAATTCACTCAATCCCCCTGGTTGCGTTCATACATCGAATTAAACACACAGTTTCGAACACGTGCTACAAATGATTTCGAGAAAAATTTGTATAAATTAATGAACAATGCAGTATTTGGTAAAACGATGGAAAACGTGCGAAACCGTGTAGACGTGAAACTTGTAACAAAGTGGGAGGGACGGTATGGGGCACAGGCAATGATCGCTAAACCAAATTTTCACAGTCGAAGTGTCTTTTCGGAAAATCTTATTGCCGTCGAATTGCGAAATCTGGAGGTAAAATTTAACAAGCCGATTTATGTGCGTATGTGTATACTCGACATTTCGAAAACATGTTTATATGAGTTTCACCACGAATTCATGATTCCGCTGTATCAGCAAAACTGTAAGGTCATGTATACCGACACCGATAGTCTCATATACCACATCAAGTCTGACGACGTTTACGACGATATGAAGCGTAACATTGACAAATTTGATACGAGCGATTACCCGATGGAAAACGTGTACGGTTTACCATTAGTCAACAAGAAAGTGCCCGGTCTCATGAAAGATGAAAATAATGGTATGGTAATGACGGAATTTGTGGGATTGAGAGCAAAAATGTACGCTTTGCGAGTCGATGGTAAAAAAGACACGAAAAAGGTGAAAGGTGTGAAAAGTAATGTCGTCGCGCGAACAATAAATTTCAATGACTACACTCGCTGTTTACGGGAAGAAATTGAGATGACTCGTCAGCAGTCTTGCATAAGATCGAAGCTGCACGAAGTTTACACTATTTCAGAGTCAAAAATTGCTCTAAGTCCACACGATGACAAGCGGTATATCGTGCCGAAAAGTACGGACACTCTACCCTGGGGTCATTATAAAATAGCATTGTAAATGTTAGGCTACATTGTATAAATTGTTATAAAATAAAAATGGATAGATATAATGAATGTAGTAACGTAAATTTGATATATATTGGAAAATATGCATGTTATATATAATGCGAGTATGTTAATGTTTACAGGATATAATAATTTATTTTTATAAGGAATGGTGAATGTATACATAAATAAAATGGTATGCCTATTGTAAATAAACTTTATTGAATTTTTCATATACTTTATAAAAGTTATTACAATATGTTATTTTTGTGTATCCACGAGTTTTGAGATTTATCCATTCCCAACCATTTAACATAAACATCATTGCCTTTTTTGCGTATTATCTTCTCCACGAGATATATGTTCGGATTGGCAACACGTTGCAGTTCGTATTCGTAGAATCCTCCGGCTATTGGATTTCCACTTGAGTCCTCGACTAGGTACGTTACAGGATAAGTTTGCTGCACCTTGACGATTTTAAACACTTCGGTGGTCCAATTTGGTGTGAAACCTTTTTTCAAATATTGTCTTGAATTTGCTTACGCGCACAAAATCATTGACTTTGAATCTTGCAGGAGCCGCAATTTTTACATTGCTGTATACGGTGGTTAAGAGTTTCTCCGCGATCGCAGGAGTAACGTCGATAGGCCTCATGCCAATCGTACGATGCTTTCGAGCATTGTACTTCATAACGAGTTGCGGTAACGCATCGATCCACTTGTAATTACCATTGAGTGTAAACATTTTCCACATATTATTTTTGAGAGTACGATTGAATCGTTCGACGACCGAGGCCTTCATAATAGAGTACGTCGAATAATGATTGATGTTGTATTTCTCCATGAGTAGTTGCACGTTTACATTGTAAAATTCTCTTCCTTTGTCGGTCTGAAGATTTTTCGGATATCTGCTATGATCGTGTATGATTTTCGCGATCGTTGTACCCATTTCGTTGCCAGTTTTACTTTTCAAGGGTACGGCCCATGCATACTTGCTCAACACATCGATGACGGTGAGGATGTAATTGTAGCCTTTGTTGAAACGCGAATACGGCCGCATTTCGACTACGTCAGCCTGCCACAAATCATCATACCCACGTACGATGACACGTCTTCGCAGAAAGTTTTTTCTTGCTGGTGCATGTAATTCCTCCACGAGCTGCTTTTCTTCAGACGTTTTTTCTTCTCCGAGCATATCGTGTGTTTGACCAGACGATTTTTACAAATCTTCCTGCGTTGTGTCAGCTACAGCGTCGGTTACATACTGAATCGTTTTAGACGTATCGTTCATAGTTATTCGAAGCGTATCCTCTAGTGCGATGAATTTCTTCTCAAATTCATCCAGGCGTTCTGTTAACAGCTTGATTTTCATTTCCACGTAACGTTTATTAGCAGCATCGTAATCCCCTTCAGGTAGGGCTACGCCTCGTATTTTACGTGATCTTGCATCGAAGCCACTAGAGGTTAGACAGAGAGCATTATCACGTGTATAATTTCTTATTAGCCCAGTCCACTGATAGTATGAATTATCCTGCGCTCCAAGCGATGATCCGAATTTATTGATCGACATCTCGGTATCAATAGCGATGAAGTAATGATCATTATCATCGATGCATAGGTTAATTTATAATGAGACCCGCTTCGCGAAGTTCCTCAATAATCGACATTATCTCATTGTCGTGAGCGTTGTTACCCGCGTGTCGTGAAGCTTCCAACAAGCGCAAACGATCGACCAAGTCATTGGGATCATTCCAATGCACGTAATCGACTTTGTTGTTATTTAACGTCATGGCGAGCGGTATTTCTATACCTCTTCCAGTTTTTCGGTCGAAAGTTAATGGTCCAATTATATATTTATACTTGAAGCCTTTGTTACCCAATACAGGATTGAGTATACTGCTACCACGTCGATGTGCATTTGTTGCCAACAATATACTTTTATATTTGTTTTTGTCTTCCTCGGTGTATATTGCATCGTCGGGAATTCTCTTGAAAATTAACTCATAGAGTCCAGGGGTTCCCAAGTATTTTATGCCATCGATGAATATATTATCATCATTATCCACATCGAAACGCTTATCGCCTAACATCATTCCTTCATTGGTAAATTTGACGCCATACACGTAATCCATGCTGGAATTTTTGTCTTGTGAAAGAATAGATGAAATATATTGTTGACCGAGTGGACCGAAAAGTTCGCGCAATGTATTTTGACCTTCAGCCGTTTGTAATTGACGTTGAACTGTAGACACGAATGACTCGGGCGTAGTCTCAAAAACGTCTTCTTCAACAATGGTGGCTGGTTGCAAGGGTACAGCAGCCATCGACGTATCATCCAGAGATTCCTTTCGTCGCTTGCGTTTCAACTGATTCGGTGTAGAAGTTACCAGCGAATCTTGAAATAACGAACGTGTGCGCTTTGTTCCTTGTTTCACATCCTTCTCTAGGTCCTTTGCTTCCGACATACTCAACGATTCAATTCCCGGCCCAAGAGATTCAACAGCAGCTGATTGCTCAACAATCTGCTTGAGAGGTTCGGTGATTGGCTTGAAGTGTCTCTCCAATGCAAGATCTTCTTCCATTTTTCCAGTCTTCAAAGCTTGATATTTTTTGCGTATTGAGTCGCTTGTTTTCGCAATTTCCCTGGCAATCTTTTCATCAGTATCAATTGTCGTCATCATGCCCACACGAAATTATTTGTCGGTCGTTGCACAGCTGATGTCTCAATGCCGACTGACTACATTACGGTATTGCAAACTCGTTAAATCCATTTCTATATCGACCACCGGACAATGAGCTATCTTTGTCAATCACCATGAAGCCATACTTGTGTTGCCAACATTTTTGACATAACACCAGAAAATCTTCATACGACATGTCCGTATTTACATGTTCATTGTAAACATGTTTCAAGTTTGTGCGATCTTGTTTAAATAAAATAAGCAGATTCACATTGTCGCGTATAAGATGCTTGGGAACCTTGGCATATGTTTGACAAAGGTAGAAACAATCAACGCTCGAATGTCTGCCCATCGCAAAGTACTCTCTTACTGTATTTTGCTTGTCACATTCTACGTCATCGAAAATAAAAATGGAGTTCGGAAGCGCTTCGTGCGGTGGGATAACATCACTATTATTTGAGAATTTAAAATAGCCAATTTCGTTAGTCGATGTCAGCAGATTTTCCAAATATTGATATTTTGGCTGTTGAAGCGATTTCAAGTATACATATAGGTTTTCAAAACGTACACCATTTGGACTTTCTATTAAACTTAACAAAACATTGGTTTTCCCACAATTTGAAGGACCGCAAATAATGCTGCGTATCGTAAGTGGCTGCATGTCTCCATGCTTGCGTACTTGTTGGCCCTCCATTACTCTATCGTCGAAATTGGTCACTTGAATCACCGTCGCTTGTTGCACGAAACGCATGTTTTCTCTCTCGAATCCAAACACACATTCGCCCAAAATGCGTCGTGTGAGGAGTATTTATAGGAGTGCACCGAGCCAAATCCGCTCAGTACTGAGAATGTTTTTGTACCTATCGGACGACTGCAGTATTCTCCGCTTAACGGCTCATCAATTACAGTTTATTCCAAAAATTGTTTTGTTACAAAATTTTCATCACTTCGTTGACATTTTGTGGGAGAGGTTTCCCGAACACATAAAGGCTGATTCGGAAGTACAGCAATATCGCCGATGCACGCGCCATTGGAATTTACCGGGACAGCTAATACACATTGACGGTCCAGCACCGTTTATAAATAATTGTGCCGAATGTCAAAGAGAAAAGGCAACGGTTTGTTAAATCGAGCAATAAATGCACTTCCGATCGAGTTACATATTCCCGGATACCAATTTTGTGGACCAGGCACTCAGTTAGAGCAGAGATTGGCACGGGGTGATCGTGGTATAAATCCATTGGATGCAGCTTGTCGCGACCACGATATAGCCTATTCTCGAAGCAATCATTTAGGCGAAAGACACGTTGCGGATAATATACTTGCAACAACGGCACGAAAACGTATTACTGCGAGAGATTCGACTTTTGGCGAGAAAACAACAGCGACCGCTGTTTGGGCAGCTATGAAAGCAAAAACGAAATTCGGCATGGGAATGAAGACAAAGAACTCATCGACAAAGAAGAAAAAACCCGTTAAGAAGAGAATACTGCCGATAGCAAAGCGTGGCGGAATTTTGCCAATGTTACCATTACTGGGAGTTCTTGGTTCACTGGCTGGTGGGGCAGCTGGGATAGCAAAGGCTGTGAATGATAGTAAAGCGGCGCAACGTCAACTTGAAGAAATACAACGTCATAATCGAGCTATAGAAGGCTATGGGCTCTATCTCGCGCCCTACAAGCGTGGACAAGGATGTTCAACTAAGAAAAAAAAAACGCCAAAACTCGGTGAAAATGCCCATGGGTGTAACAACTAATGTACAATTGGAATGCTTAGCCAGGCGCATGCGCATACCATTCTTCAGAGGGGTCTTCATGCGCAATAATTTACCAGTTTATGGTGGCGTGCAACTAGATGAGAGCGGTATAGTAAATTTGGATGATGCCGATGGCCCCGGTACGCATTGGGTAGCCTATGCCAAGAGGGGGAGTCATATAATATATTTTGATAGTTTTGGAAATCTTCGACCGCCCAAGGAGTTGGTGCGATATCTTGGACCAAATACCACAAAAATACAATACAATCGAACATCTTATCAGAATTATAATCAGAGTATTTGCGGGCAATTGTGCTTGCAATTTCTCCAAAACGTCGATGATCAATATGTATTTAAGCCGTGACAATGTGTCAGTCAACTCAGTAATCGAGGGAGACATGTCACTGACGCTTACGTTGACCGGCAAGAGTAGCCTTCTAACCGCAAATTATTTTCCCGCTATAGATTTCAATGATGGTTGTTATGAGCTCGGTTTGACGGATTTCGAAACTTATCACACAATACCAAATGTGAATTCATCAAACAACAAATTTTACTTTGACAATGATGACAAGGAAATTATAATCCCTGAAGGATCGTATGAACTGAGAGCCATAAATGCGTATCTGAATCGTGCAATTTTACTCAAAGGAGTTGATAGTGGTGATGATGCTGAAAATGAAATTGTTCCTCGAAAGGTTGATAACGATGACCTCGATGAAAATGGTGAATACCCAATCGTGCTACGCGCTAATCATAATACACTAAAGAGCGAAATCAAATGTGCGTACAGAATAAATTTCAGTAAACCTGACAACGTAGGATCCCTGTTGGGATTTTCATCAAATCGAATACTGCATCCCTGGAAATGGCAGGAATCTGATGTACCGATAAACATAATGAATGTCAACATTATCCGCATAGAATGTAGTGTCACCACTGGTGCGTACAGCAATGGCGAGCGTGTACACACAATACATGAATTTTCACCGAGCGTACCACCAGGATATAACATATCGGAAACGCCTGCGCAAATCATTTATCTTCCGATCGTTGTGCAGAGCATTACGGATCTAACGATACGTATCGTCGATCAGAAGGGAAAACTACTCGATTTTCGAGGAGAAGAAATTACGGTGAGATTGCACATACGAAAGCGACGCTTGTGATGCTCGTTCTGTACGACACGGAATACGCCAGAGACAATATTTCTACGCGAGATAATACGATCCCACACGGTAATACTCTTGCAAGAAGACAAGCGGCATTGAGTGTTAAATTACCCGCAAAGAAAAAACTCAGTGCAGCGAATCGTGAATTTTTAGAATCTCTGGGATTTATTGTACGACATACTTGAGGCAAAAGAATGACTGATGTTTTGAATATCAGTGGGGAGCCAATCTTTGACGATCGTATCATCAAAATTGAGACTCATACGTACAATCCGTATGCCAACTCAACGTTTGGATACAGCGATGAAATACGAATTCCTATACAACACCAAGACTTGTACACCCTACCATCTGAAAGTTTTCTCTACGTTGAGGGAAAGTTCACGGTGCTTAAAAAACCAGATGATCAAGCAATAGTAGTATTGGGAAACAATTGCGTTGAATTCATGTTTGATGAAGTTCGTTATGAGCTGGATGGTGTGGAGATTGATCGCAATCGAAACGTTGGAATAACAACCACGATTAAAAACTACATCTCCCTAAGCCCTGAGAGGAGTCATACTTTGAAAAATGCTGCGTGGGATGTAACACATAATAATGGGGGAAAATATTTCAATTTTTGTGTACCTCTCAACATATTGCTAGGATTCTGTGAAGATTACAAGCGCGTTGTTATCAATGCTCGTCATGAGCTAATTCTAATACGTTCGCGCAATGATAACAATTGCGTATACAGTCAGCATCCATTAGTAGAGGCAGAAGTTGAATTGCTCAAGATACAATGGCGTATGCCTCACGTAATATTAAATGAGATAACTAAATTGTCATTACTTCGAACATTGGAGAGTGGGCGATACTTGAATATGAGCTTTCGCTCTTGGGATCTATACGAGTATCCACTGCTTCAAAGCACAACGAAACACTCATGGACTGTGAAAGCTGCCTCCCAGCTAGAGAAACCAAGATATGTAATATTTGCGCTGCAGACTAGCAAAAAAAATTCTATGGCAAAGGACATTACACTATTCGACGACTGCAAGCTCGCCAATGTTAAACTTTATCTCAACTCGGAATCCTATCCTTACGATGACTTGAATTTGGACTTTGACAAAAACAGATTCGCCATTTTGTTCAATATGTACTCTCAATTTCGTAAATCTTATTACGGCTGTAATAGTGATAATTCTTTGCTCACTATTGCAAAGTTTCAATATAACGGCCCTCTCACGGTTATCGATTGCTCGCGTCAGAACGAGTCTGTGAAAAATGCTACCGTGGATGTGCGAATAGAGTTTGAATGTAAGGAAGATTTGCCACCAAATACTACTGTCTACTGTTTGATCTTGCACGATCGAGTTGTTGAATATTGTCCATTGACAAACATGGTTCGTAAAATTGTATAGATCAGCAAGTAACCCCCCGCTCGATAAATAAATGATTTAAAGACGAGTTTCTTAAATATTGACGTCAGTCAGCAATTGATCTTGCTATCGACTTGATCGAGCCATCTTCGTTATGTCTGTACCTACATTTGTCGATCTACAAGGATTCATTGTTGGGAGAAACTTTGTCGTGAAGGAAGTAGCGATTCTAAGAGCGGAATGTGTGCTCTCTCATTACATTTTCGCGAGTATCATACCATGGAGACTTCTCACAAAATCTGAGAGATACGAAGCCTCATGGCTGATTCGGAATCATCATGGTCTAAAGTGGGCCTATGGAAACGTTCCATATAGCATGGCTCAAGGTTTAATAACGGCTGCAGTTGTAGGCCCAACGGAAGTCGATACGTATCCCATTGTATATGTTGACGGCCGTGAAAAACGAGAATGGCTAGCTGATATATTAAATATGAAAAATGATCTAGTTATTGAAACGTTGGACTTTGGCGATATGGATACCTTAAGTAAATTAGGCGTAAGCTATACTCTACGATGCGAAAAGCATGAAAAAAATTGTGCATTACAAAATGTATGTAAAATGTTTAATTGGTGGTTGAATCATAAAGATTCATGCAAATAAACGAAATGTGACATTATGTGATTTTTTAATTCTCCTCACCCCTTTCTTTCTTACATTATCTGTTATGAGATTACACAGTTGTATAAAATATTGCTCTCAAACATTCGAGAGACGTACGTGAGACGTTCGTGAGACGTTCATGAGACGTTCGTGAGACGTTTGTGAGACGGTCGGAGACGTTCGTGAGACGTTCGTAAGACGTTCATGAGACGTTCGGAGACGTTCGAGAGACGTTCGGAGACGTTCGTGAGACGTTCATGAGACGTTCGGAGACGTTCGTTAGACGTTCGGAGACGTTCGTGAGACGTTCATGAGACGTTCGAGAGACGTTCAAGAGACGTTCGGAGACGTTGGTGAGACGTTCGTGAGACGTTCATGAGACGTTCGGAGACGTTCGGAGACGTTCGGAGACGTTCATGAGACGTTCGTGAGACGTTTGTGAGACGGTCGGAGACGTTCGTGAGACGTTCGTAAGACGTTCATGAGACGTTCGGAGACGTTCGTGAGACGTTCGGAGACGTTCGAGAGACGTTCAAGAAACGTTCGGAGACGTTCGTGAGACGTTCGGAGACGTTCATGAGACGTTCGGAGACGTTCAAGAGACGTTCGGAGACGTTCGTGAGACGTTCATGAGACGTTCGGAGACGTTCGTTAGACGTTCGGAGACGTTCGTGAGACGTTCATGAGACGTTCGAGAGACGTTCAAGAGACGTTCGGAGACGTTGGTGAGACGTTCGTGAGACGTTCATGAGACGTTCGGAGACGTTCGGAGACGTTCGGAGACGTTCATGAGACGTTCGGAGACGTTCGAGAGACGTTCAAGAGACGTTCGGAGACGTTCATGAGACGTTCATGAGACGTTCAGAGACGTTCATGAGACGTTCGGAGACGTTCGTGAGACGTTCATGAGACGTTCGGAGACGTTCGAGAGACGTTCATGAGACGTTCGGAGACGTTCGTTAGACGTTCGGAGACGTTCGTGAGACGTTCATGAGACGTTCATGAGACGTTCGAGAGACGTTCAAGAGACGTTCGGAGACGTTGGTGAGACGTTCGTGAGACGTTCGGAGACGTTCATGAGACGTTCGAGAGACGTTCGGAGACGTTCGTGAGACGTTCGGAGACGTTCATGAGACGTTCGGAGACGTTCGTGAGACGTTCGGAGACGTTCGTGAGACGTTCGGAGACGTTCGTGAGACGTTCATGAGACATTCATGAGACGTTCGGAGACGTTCGAGAGACGTTCAAGAGACGTTCGAAGACGTTCGAAAGCGTTCAATAGATGTTGAAAGACGTTCGTGGGTTTGTTTGGGTTTGTTTGGGATTTCACCCAAACAAATCCAACTGCTTTAGTCGGTGAAGGTCTGAAGTTAAATGTATATCTCGCTCTATCTCACATGCATGCGATGCGATCGCTCCATCTCTCATTCTCGCTCTCTCTCATGCAATACGTGTAATCCGATCGCTTGTCTCAGCGACACTTGACATCAACGTGTTTGCGCACATTCTTCATAATCTTGCCGAACACTGCGTTGTTCATGAGCTTGAAGAGATTTTTCTCGAAGTCGTTTCGTGCCCTCTTGCGCAATTCGCTGTTGAGCTCGATGTAGGATTTCAACCATACACTCTGCTTGAAATTCAAGACTCGATGGACGCGTTTGAGCTCCAATCCGTGTTCGCGGGCCGGACTTGCCAGTAGCTATTCTCAGAGTCAACGCACTGCGAGTCGAGTGCAACATCACGTCCGGGGCGTACATCAACGAGCACAGAGCGCACACGATCCACGAATTCTTCCCGACAGTACCGCCAGGATATAAGATCATCGAAGTTCCCTCGCAAGTCAGTTACCTGCCGATCACCGTCAAAGTCATTGACCACGTACAATTGCGCATAGTCGATCAGGACGGAGAACTGGTGAATTTTCGCGGTGAAATCATCACTATTAGACTGCACATCAAGGAAGCCAAGTAGACATGGGTATCGTCTACACCAAGGTCGGCTATAAAAGCGCGTTACAATGTCGCCCAAGCATCAGTCGTCGACGAGTGTCGAAAACGCTAACACGTCGGAACATTCAGTTCCTGAGTAGTCTCGGACTCAAAGTTGTCGTTGGTGGAAGAGCGTAACCTGCGTGATATTTTGCTGCTGGGATGGAAAAGGCGTTAAACGTGCACTCGCCCGTCGTTTTTGACGAGTCCGTAACGCATTACGAGATTCACGCGCATCAACCCTATACTTCATCGAATTTAGCCAACAGCGATGAGATTCGCATATCCATTCAGCATCAGGACCTGTGCGTTCTACCGGCGCGACGCTCCCTTCATGTCTGCGGTAGACTCAGCAAAACGAACGGAAATGCCGTCACGGCCACAAAGTTCGTTAACAACGCCATCTTGCATCTGTTTGAGAAAATTCGCTACGAGATCAATGCCATAGGGGTGGACAGAAGCAAAAACGTTGGTCTGACGAGTCTCATGAAGGGCTACGCTCCACTGAGCCCCGGTCAGATGTTCAGCGTTGAAAACTCTGGCTGGTTCGAAGAGCCGAAGCAACTGTCGGACGACAGGGGATACGTCAATGTGTGCATACCGCTCGCCATAATTCTCGGCTTCGCTGAGGACTATCGCAAGATCATCATCAACACGAAGCACGAGCTGATTCTCACGCGATCGAGGAACAACACGAATGTAGTTATTCAAACAGCCCTCAAGAATGGCGCCACCGAGGAATTCAATATTGAAATCGCTAAAATAGAGTGGCTGATGCCTTACGTGATGCTGTCAACTAAACACAAGATACGTCTGCTTAGTCACATTGAGAAGGACATCACTATGTCGTTTCCCATGTGGGAATTGTACGAATGCCCCATGCTTCCAATCACGACGAAACACGTTTCGACAGTCAAGACGTCGAATCAGCTGGAGAAACCGCGCTTCATCGTTCTCGCCTTGCAAATGAATCGACGAGGCGTTCGAACGGCAAACGCTAGCCGCTTCGAGCACTGCGCAATAACCAATGTGAAACTGTTCCTCAATTCGCAGTGCTACCCTTACGGTAACCTCAATCTCGACGTGTCGCGCAACCAGTACGCTCAGTTGTACGAGATATACGCCAGCTTCCAGACTGCGTACTACGCCAAGGGGGCGGAACCCATGCTGACAAAGACAGACTTCATCACGCATGCTCCACTCATTGTGATTGACTGCTCGAGACAGAACGACGCGCTTAAGCGGGCGCCGGTGGACGTTCGTATCGATCTAGAGGCTCAATCCAATTTTCCCACGGGATCTACAGCCTACTGCCTGATCTTGCACGATCGCATCGTAGACTATAATCCCATAAGTGGGGATGTGAGGAAACGCCTCTAGAGTGGAGGGGATGAAGAATCCGCCTATGAATGACGCTCGAGTCAAGCGTTCATCATCATTAATAGCAATGGAGTACGTGGTGGATACACAGGACTTCCAGCGGGACGAGTTTGTACTCAAAGAATTGGCAGTGACTCCGCTCAATGCAAACGTGCAGCCGCTGATTTTCCTCTTCAAACCACCGATCCCATGGTACAAAAGCCAGGTACAAAAGCATAAATTCCTGGCTCGAACGCAACTATCATCATCTCGACTGGAGCACGGGAGAAGTACCCTACTGCGAAGTGGAGAACGTGCTCCGATCGGTTCTGTACAAAGCCAGCGCCATCTACGTAAAGGGGCAGCAGAAGCAGCAGTGGCTCGAACGTTTCGGATTCGATGCACGAGACGTCGTGGCGTGTCCCTCGCTGAGGAGAGCCAACAAAGTGATGGCATTCTACCCTTACCACGATTCACCGAATTGCGCACTTCGAAATGTCCTGCTGTTGAGGAAGTTTCTTCGAGAGAGCCTCCCGTCCGTTGGACGATCGCTCAAAATGTTTCATCGAGTCGGATCCCTCTCTGCCATAGAACCCATCGACATCGCCCAGCTACTCAAGGAATTCATCGTCACCTTCGCTGCACACAGCGTCGATCTCGCCTGGGACAAATTACCCGAATCCCTCAAAAATGACCCCGAAGTCGGCGGGTGTCAACGATGCCGCGAATACGCGGACAAAAGTTTGCCACTCAAAAGAGAATGTAAACAATGTATCTTGAATTCGTAATAAAAAAAAACATCTCAAGCGTGAGTGTCACAGCAATCCCGATTGTCAAGTATACTGATCGCCGGTATCACGGACCGCGCGCGTTTGAATTTCCCGCGCGCACGGTCTTTCGCGCGCACGGTCTTTTGAACTTCCTACCGAAAGGTATTTTGAACTGCCCCCGCTGAAAGGTCACCGCTCTGAATTTCCCGCTGAAAGGTCACCGCTCTGAATTTCCCGCTGAAAGGTCTCCGCTCTTCAAAACTTGCGCACGCGCGGTCTTCGCTTTTCAAAACGTTCGCGCCGACTTTTGAACTCCGCGCGGTCTTTTGAATTTCCCGCTCAAGAGGTCGTTTGAAATTTTCGCCGAAAAGTCTCCACTTTGAATTCACCGCTGAAAGGTCTTCGCTTTTGAATTTCCCGCAAAAAGGTATTTTCAACTTCCCGCTGAAAAGGTCTTCGTTTTGAAACGAGAGGTTTTTTTTCGAAATTCCCGCTGAAAAGTACCCGCTTTGAATTTACCGGCAAAAGGTATTTTCAACTTCCCGCGGTCGTTTGAATTTCCCGCCAAAAGGTCTTTTGAATTTCCCGCGAATAGGTGATTTCCTGTCGGTATCTGCCGTCGGTAAGGTAGATTTTGACAGGAACCCTGTTTGGGTCAGAATCTACCGTCGGTAAGGTAGATTCCCGCGGGGACCCTGTTTGGGTCTGAATCTACCGTCGGTAAGGTAGATTCCTCGGGACTAGCTGGAATCTACCTTACCGACCGTCGGTAAAGTTAATTCCTACATGAGGGGGAACCAGCATAGCTATACTACTAACATGCATGAAGGGGATTCTTGGTTTCCTTTTGAATCGTCTTTGTCCCTCTTGTTTGGCTGATCTTTTTCCTCCCACTCCTTTTGTTTTCTTCTTCCGATCGTACGAGCACAGCGCCAGCTTGGTCTTGCTTATCCTTTACGTAATCTTTCGTTTCCTCAATCACCATGGTTACGCGTGCATTTCGAATGATTTTCGGTTTAACGGCCTACCAATGTATTTTTTTCTTTCTTTCTGAATATAATTACTCATCACCTTGTGTTTTTCCACTTTAACAACTTTATCACCTTCTTTTTTATCAGTCTTTCCACTTTGATCTCACAATCCTCGACGAGCCCCCATGTTTAGGGTCATAGGAAGATTCAGAGAAAGGAGAATGGACTGACCCAAAGAGGCAACTTTGAATAACGCGAATAGAATGAACTTTTATTTGTTCAAAATATTAAATACAATTCCACGTCTTTTTTCCCGACTTCCCGATGTTGACTGATTTCTTGTATTTTTTGCGTGCCCGCAACGGAATAAAAGGAGCGTGCATTTGTTTATTAGGCAGCCTTGGATCCAATCCCACATATATGTGATTGTTTAGTTTATCTACTTTGAATATATTTAAATAAACAATTAGCAAATCGTAGGTGGTTAGTGATTCCGAATACAAAAGTGTCTTTGGATTGGTAAGAGTTGACGATGCCTTATGCAAGCAATGTTATCCTTGATAGCTCTTTGCCTTATCGACCTTCTTATTCCCAGACTTGACGTTATAACCTTACTGTTTCAACCGCTATTTGTCGTCCCCCATTTCGTGTATAGTTTCTGTTTCGAACACAGTGGTTCTTCGCAAACCTTTTTGATTAAACTTCGCTTGCATTTACGTCTATTGTCATTTCATATCCGACTAATTGAATATTCTTTTATTCCAATCACATTCAATGGACTTTCCCGTCCACAGGTACATTTGACACCATAAATGATATGGTATTCAGCGAATTCTGTTATGCTCACATTAAATTACTCAAATTCACATATGTTTTGCGGGACGCCTCCCATACATTTCATAAACAATTCTTTTATTGCGCATTTTTTAGGAACACCTTACGATTCATCTGTTCTTTCCGCTTACGTGTACTTTACGTTGCCCTAGTGACTCGCCATTCATATTTCTTTCTTTTACATGTGCGATTAGAATACAATCACCATCATTCATTCATGTGGACTTCGCTTTAGCGTCCCTTCCGTTATCACGCGTTGATCGTTCTTCCTCAACCGCTCCGATGGATGGCTATTTTATGGATCGGGCCTTCGCGAGAGTCGATCGCGGTACACCTTATAAATCGTTGTCAATATTCACATAATATATGTCGATTTTCGCTTCTATTGTCCGTTCCCTTTTCATCGAATTACCACGAACAGAGTGACGCTGTGTTCGTCGAACTTCACTCGTTATTCGACGTACACGGGGTCGAACTTGACCGGCAGTGGGTTCGCAGAATGTGCCGTAATCTCAGACTCCACCGTCCTCGCGCATTTCTTGTTGATCGTGAAGTTGGGGAAGGCTCGCATTAAGGTAGTATGTGCACGAAAATTCTCATTAGAAAAAAAAATGGATATGCTGTAGTACAGGCATACAGAATGACGTCCGCGAAAACTCCGCATGCCTTACCGGCTAAATACAATAGTAATTAATTCACTAAATCAATGCATTTAACCCGCACTATATAGGGAATCTGTGCGGATCGTCCTTTGACACGGAAAGAATAATAGTGCGCGTTTACATACGGAGCTATGCGAAAGCGATAAATAACAAAACAACTGTCGCCATCACGTATATTCCATAAAAATATAGGTTACGGGATTTTGCATTGAATCGACTAATTTTCGCATTAGCTAGCCGCGTCTGCCATGACGGGAGAGATCGCATAGGTTTTTCAACGCCACATGCCGTCAACTTTGCTCGTATTCAGGAGGCCGAATCGCCCCGATTAATTTGAATGCTGCGACAAAAGATGTAGGTTCTCGACGCAATTTCATTACGTCCGAAATTCGAACGAATACTATGTCGATACTCTTGTTACAATATATGTAAATTCGAAATTAGAATATACCTCGGTCGTATACACAGGTCTGGGCACTCCGTTAAAAAATGCGTGACCCTAAGTGACGCCTCTATTTGCGCATTCCACCGCGGCGCTAGTGAAGGGGAGGCACTTTTGTTTATACCGCGTTTACGGGGCATGGCATACACGTTGTGTAGTGACGGTCCTATGTACGTGTGGCCTAACCTCGTTTTGGCAGGGTGATTTCGAGTGTATCGTAGCCACGGTTTTTATTCAATACGGAATAACAAAAGATGAAGTGTCTATATATTGCGATGCCCAAGCGGTGCATGATTCCGGGATGCAGAAGTGGATACATAAATAACCCGGAGCGCGTCTCATTATTTAAAATTCCCAATGATGAATACTGATATTTTCTACTACTTTTCTAGTACTACGACTAATGAAAGGAATGCGTGCTACACGTAAATTTCGAATGTTCTTCTTTTCGGTAAACGAAAAAAAAAACGTAATTGGATTGAGCGATAGTTAAATCGGCATATCCATGACAAAGACGATGAGTATCATTAACTAATGGCTCATCGCTCATATTTTCGGTTAATGCTTGGAGTTTTTGTGTTCGACTAATTATTTAGGATGTATTAATTTTTCATCACAGTCACGTCAAGGGAAAGACAATTCGCATATGCGCATACATCGCGCTCTGTCGCACATGCCTCCGAGATAGCAGCGCTCCACGCTTTTGCGGGCAGTTCCGCGAATCGAGGCGTCAGATAGAGGCACGCTTTGGGGTATACGGAAGTGGCCAGACCTGTATATACGACCGTGGAATATACGCACATTACACACACTCTACACATACGCTTACCGACGCGAAGTAAGCAAATACACGCTTGACATTTATCGGAAGGGCCTGAGTATGGCGTTGCCATACTCAAAATATAGCTATCGGATAAATTCTTTTCGTATCATGGTTATTATTGGAGGTAAATGGATTATATTTTGCTTTTTTTCAAATTAAGAAAATTAAAGTTTTTCTGTTCACTAGTCAATCCGCTAGTACTACCTGATAACGACAACATTATTAAACTGGGTAAACGAAGGTAACCCGATATATTTATATAATACTTGACACGATATGAGCCTAAAGTTAAATTCGAAGAGCAAATGGGAGGGAGACCAAGCGCGGTGGGGCTCCGAAACAATTTTGGAGCACGGCTCCGAAAGGAGAATACTCCGATCCTTCGCGACACAATACTCGAGTTCATAAAGCCTAGTGGCTTTATTCTCGTTCGCAATCCACACGGTCCTACTGCAGCGGTTGCCCACAGCACTTTTATCTGTCGCACTCCCACATAGTTTGTACGCTAATTCGCACAGTCTGCTTTTAACGTCTTTTCTTGCCATACAGATCGCTCGCCACGCACGCGTCGTACTCCGATAACGGTCCGCGGGAGAAGACCGGTCCTCGCGCCCGACGTTCGATAGCTCCATAAACTTAGCCGCCGACTATGGAAATATCGAATTTTTTTAACGCCAATCGGTTGTTAGTCGTTTGATAGTGTTTGTTAGACAAAACCCAGCGTTTGTTAGACTTTATTTATTGAATAAAACGAAAAACAACTTTATGCCAAAGTTAGCCGTAGAAAATGGTTTTCTTGTGATATCGAACTTTTCTTCCTAACCAATCAATTGTTAATCCTTTGTTAGTGATTGTTAGTCACTTTATATCGTTTGTTAGAGCTAAATTGTTATTCAATTAAAGAAAAACTTTTCGGCCCTAGAGCGCGCTGCAAGCCACGTGAGGATGGCAGCATCGTCGCGACAGCTGCTTCCGGCTTTGCACATGTAACTAGTCAATTTCAGCAAAACGTTGATTCTTGTCATACTATTAGATTGATAGACTATCGCTAGTCATTGTTAGTTAATTTTCATGGTTTGTTAGAGTTCCATTTATATTTAATCGCTGAAAAACTTTTTGGCACTAGAGCGACGCTGCGTGTCGCAAAGGTTGGCAGCATCGCCGCGACAGCTGCTTACGGCTTTGCACATGTAACTCGTCAATGTCTGCAAAACGTTGATTCTTGACATTCTATTAGATTGTTAGACGAATGCTAGTGATTGTTAGTTAACTTTCATTGTTTGGTAGAGCTCCATTTTTATTTAAACGCTGAAAAACTTTTCGGCGCGAAAGCGCGCTGCATGTCACGAAGGTTGGCAGCATCATCGTGACAGTTGCTTACAGGTTTGCACATGTAACTCGTCAATTTCAGGAAAACCTTGATTATTGTCATTCTATTAGATTGTTAGACGATCGATAGTGATTGTCAGTTAATTTTCAGCGTTTGTTGGAGATCCATTTTTATGTAATCGCTGAAAAACTTTACGGCGCTAGAGCGCGCTGCATGTGACGAAGGTTGGCAGCATCGCAGCGACAGCTGCTTACGGCTTTGCACATGTAACTCGTCAATTTCAGCAAAACGTTGATTCTTGGCATTCTATAAGATTGTTAGACGAATGCTAGTGATAGTTAGTTAATTTTCATCATTTGTTAGAGCTCCATTTTTATTTAATCACTGAAAAACTTTTCGGCGCGAGAGCGCGCTGCATGTCGCGAAGGTTGGCAGCATCGCCGCGACAGCGGCTTACGGCTTTGCACATGTAACTCGCCAATGTCAGCAAGACGGTGATTCTCGGCATTCTATTAGATTGTTAGACGATCGCTAGTGATTGTTAGGTAATTTTCATCGATTGTTAGAGCTCCATTTTTATTTAATCGCTGAAAAACTTTTCGGCACGAGTGCGCGCTGCAGGTCGCGAAAGTTGGCAGCATCGTCGCGACAGCTGCTTTCGGCTCTGCACATGCATTTCGTCAATTTCAGCAAAACGTTAATTCTTGACATTCTACTAGATTGTTAGACGAATGCTAGTAATTGTGAGTTAATTTTCATCATTTGTTAGAGCGCCATTTTTATTTAATCGCTGAAACACTTTTCGGCGCGAGAGCGCGCTGCATGTCGCGAAGAATGGCAGCATCGCCGCGACAGCTGCTAACGGCTTTGCACATGTAACTCGTCAATTTCGGCAAAACGTTGATTCTAGTCATTCTATTAGATTGATAGACGATCGCTAGTGATCATTAGTTAATTTTCATCGTTTGTTAGAGCTCCATTTTTATTTAATCGCTGAAAAACTTTTCAGGGCGAGAGCGCGCTGCATGTCGCGAAGGGTGGCAGCATCGTCGCGACAGCTACTTCCGGCTTTGCACAAGTAACTCGTCAATTTCAGCAAAACGTTGATTCTTGTCATTCTATTAGATTGTTAGACGAATGCTAGTGATTGTCATTTAAATTTCATCGTTCGTTAGAGCTCCATTTTTATTTAATCAATAAAAAAACGTTTCGGCGCGAGGACGCGCTGCATATCGCGAAGGTTGGCAGCATCGCCGCGACAGCTGCTTACGGCTTCGCCCATGTAACTCGTCAATTTCAGTAAAACGTTGATTCTCGACATTCTATTATATTGTTCGACGATCGTTAGTGATTGTTAGTTAATTTTCATCGTTTGATAGAGCTCCATTGTTATTAAATCGCTGAAAAGCGCTTTTCGGCGCTAGAGCGCGCTGCTTGTCGGGAAGTTTGGCAGCATGGCCGCGACAGCTGCTTACGGCTTTGCTCATAAATTCGCAGAATTCAATTTTAAATATAGATTCACTGTATGGAAGTTCGACCAGGACGCACAATGAGGAATATCGAGCAAAAAAGGCTCATGATCAGATCGAGGTTTGAGATGTTCACGCTTTTTTTTAATTCTCTATTTCGTCGATCATTTGCACCGATTTCCCATTTTTAATTAAAATTTAAGACATGCAGCGCACTCTAGAGCAGGAAAGTTTTTCAGCGATTCAATAAAAATGGAGCTCTAACAAACGATGAAAATAAACTAACAATCTCTAGCGATCGACTAATAATCTAATAGAATGACAAGAATCTACGTTTTGCTGAAATTGACGAGTTACATGTGCAAAGCCGGAAGCATTTGTCGCGGCGATGCTGCCAACCTTCGCGACATGCAGCGCGCTCTCATGCCGAAAACTATTTCAGCGATTAAATAAAAATTGAGCTCTACCAAACAATGAAAGTTAACTAACAATCACTAGCATTCGTCTAACAATCTAATAGAATGTCAAGAATCAACATTTTGCAGACATTGACGAGTTACATGTGCAAAGCCGTGAGGAGCTGTCGCGGCAATGCTGCCAACCTTCGCGACGAGCAGTGCGCTATAGCGGCGAAAAGTGTTTCAGCGATTAAATATAAATCGACCTCTAACATACGATGAAAATTAACTAACTTACACTAACGATCGTCTAACAATCCAATAGAATGACAAGTATCAACGATTTGCTGAAATTGACGAGTTACATGTGCAAAGCCGTAAGCAGCTGTCGCGGCGATGATGCCAACCTGCGTGACAAGCAGCGCGCTCTAGCGCCGCAAAGTTTTTCAACGATTGAATGTAAATGGAGCTCTAACAAACGATGAAAATTAACTAACAATCACTAGCGATTGTCTAACAATTTAATAGAATGAAGTGAATCAACGTTTTGCTGAAATTGACGGGAAACATGTGCAAAGCCGGAAGTAGCTGTCGCGAAGATACTGCCAACCCTCTCGCGCCGAAAAGTTTTTCGGCGATTAAATAAAAATAGAGCTCTAACAAACGATGAAAATTAACCGACAATCACTAGAATTCGTCTAACAATCTAATAGAATATCAAGAATCAACGTTTTGCTGAAATTGACCAGTCACTGTGCAAAGCCGTAAGCAGCTGTCGCAGCGATGCTGCCCAACCTTGGTGACAAACAACGCGCTCTAGCGCCGCAAAGTTTTTCGGCGATAAAATTAAAATGGAGCGCTAAGAAACGATGAAAATTAACTAACAATCACTAGCGATGGTTTAACAATCTAATTGAACGCCGAGAATCAACGTTTTGCTGAAATTGACGAGTTACATGTGCAAAGCCGTAATCAGCTGTCGCGGCGATGCTGCCAACCTTCGCGACATGCAGCGCGCTCTAGCAACGAAAAGTTTTTCAGCGATTAAATGTAAATGGACCTCCAACAAACGATGAAAATTAACTAACAATCACTAGCGATCGGCTAACAATCTAATAGAACGACCAGAATCAACGTTTTCCTGAAATTTACGAGATACCTGTGCAAAGTCAGAAGCAGCGGTCGCAGAGATGCTGCCAACCTTCGCGCCATGCGGCGCACTCTCGCGCCGAAATGTTTTTCAGCGATTAAATAGAAATGAAGTTCTAACAATGCTGCGATCCTTCGCGACAAGACGCGCGCTCTAGCGGCGAAAAGTGTTTCAGCGATTAAATATAAATGGAGCTCTAACAAACGATGAAAATTAACTAACAATCACTAGCGATCGTCTAATAATCTCATAGAATCAAGTGAATCAACGTTTTGCAGAAATTGACGGGAAACATGTGCAAAGCCGGACGTAGCTGTCGCGACGACGCCGCCAACCTTCGCGAAATGCAGCGCGCTCTCGCGCCGAAAAGTTTTTCGGCGATTAAATAAAAATAAAGCTCTAATAAACGATAAGAATTAACTGACAATCACTAGAATTTGTCTAACAATCTAATAGAATCTCAAGAATCGACGTTTTGCTGAAATTGACGAGTTACCTGTGCAAAACCGTAAGCAGCTGTCGCGGCGATGTTGCCAACCTTCGCGACATGCAGCGCGATCTCGTGCCGAAAAGTTTTTCAGCGATTAAATAAAAATGGAGCTCTAACAAACGATGAAAATTAACTAACAATCCCTAGCGATCATCTAATAATCTAATAGACTGACAAGAATCAACGTTTTGCTGAAATTGACGAGTTACATGTGCAAAGCCGGGAGCATCTGTCGCGACGATGCTGCCACCCTTCGCGACATGCAGCGCGCTCTCGCGCCGAAATGTTTTTCGGCGATTAAATAAAAATAACGCTCTAACAAACGATGAAAATTAACTGACAATCACTAGAATTCGTCTAACAATCTAATAGAATATCAAGAATCAACGTTTTGCTGAAATTGACGAGTTACCTGTGCAAACCCGTAAGCAGCTGTCGCGGCGATGCTGCCAACCGTCGCGACATGCAGCGCGCTCTCGTGCCGAATTGTTTTGCAGCGATTAAATACACATGGACCTCTAACAAACGATGAAAATTAACTGACAATTTCTAGCGATCGTGTAATAATCTAATAAAATGACAAGAATCCACGTTTTGCCGAAATTGACGATATACATGTGCTAAGCCTGAAGGAGCTGTTGCGTCGATGCTGCCAATCTTCGCGACATGCAGCGCGCTCTCGCGCGATTAAATAAATATCGCTCTTTCAGCGATTAAATAAATATGGAGCTGTAACAAACAATGAAAGTTCACTAACTATCACTAGCATTCGTCTAACAATCTAATAGAATGTCAAGAATCAACGTTTTGCTGACATTGACGAGTTTCATGTGGAAAGTCATAAGCAGCTGTCGCGGCAAAGCTGGCAACGTTCGCGACAATCAGCGCGCTCTAGCGGCGAAAAGTGTTTCAGCGATTAAATATAAATGGAGCTCTAACAAACGATGAAACCTAACTAACTTACACTAGCGAACGTCTACCAATCTAATAGAATGACAAGTATCAACGTTTTGCTGAAATTGACGAGTTACATGTGCAAAGCCGTAAGCAGCTGTCGCGGCGATGCTGTCAACCTGCGCGACAAGCTGCGCGCTCTAGCGCCGAAAAGTTTTTCAGCGATTAAATGTAAATGGAGCTCTAACAAACGATGAAAATTTACTCACAATTACTAGCGATTGTCTAACAATCTAAAAGAATGAAGTGAATCAACGTTTTGCTGAAATTGACGGGAAGCATGTGCAAAGCCGGAGGTAGGTATCGCAAAGATGCTGCCAACCTTCGTGCAATGCAGCGCGCTCTCGCGACGAAAAGTTTTGCGGCGATTAAATAAAAATGGATCTCTAACAAACGATGAAAATTACATAACAATCACTAGCATTCGTCTAACAATCTAATAGAATGACAAGAATCAACGTTTTGCTGAAATTGACGAGTTACATGTGCACAGCCGGAAGCAGCTGTCGCGACGATGCTGCCATCTTCACGCGGCTTGCAGTGCGCTTTAGGGCTGAAATGTTTTTCATTAATTTAATAATAATTGTGCTCTAACAAACGATATATCATGCCTAACAATCACCAACAAACGATCAACAATTGATTGGTTACGAAGAAAATTTCGAAATCACTAGAAAACCCTTTTCTGCGGCTATCTTTGGCATAAATTTGTTTTTCGTTTTATTCAATAAATAAAGTCTAACAAACGCTGGGTTTTGTCTAACAATCACTAACAGACGACTAACAATCGATTGGCGTAAAAAAAATCGATATTTCCATAGTCGGCGGCTAAGTTTATGGAGCTCATAATATATAGTAATACAAAACTGCATTAGGTCCGAGTTCCACCTCAACGACCAATCACAATACTGCGGTGACCGTGTTTCTCTCTCGTACTCACTTCGATCAGTCATGGGGTGTTCTCTCTCGCACACCCGAACTATAATACACCCAAGTGGGGATTCCTTCTATTATAATATATAATAATATTCTGTACATATATATAATAAATAAAATATAAATAATATTAATGAGACAACTCGTGTTGTTTTATTCGCATGGGCTTAATATAATAAGCACATCGGATATAATAATTATATAATAAGTACAACAGAAGTTATTTTATTATGAAATCTTATGTTCTGCCTGTTATGTTTAAAAATGTAGCTCATTATAATGAAACGCGAATAAAGCAATAAACGAACCGTAATGTATCTCGTACAGTAGTTAATATTCGGATGCGCGTTACTCTGTTTTCCTGTACAATAATAATAACAATAAATAATAATATTAACATGTACATGCAAGAAACCGGGCTAATGCGGGAATGTTGGCTCTACATGCTGGGGTTGTCTTTTCAACACGTGCTTATTATATGTATACCCATGAAAACGCGTTATTTGCTAGTTACGTTTAAAATTTGAGCTAAATATGAATTAAATTAAGCGATGAACCAACCGAACAAGCCGTCAAGCCTAATTGAACCCTAAGCGCGGCAATCAATTAAATATGAGAAGATTATATTCATTGGCAAATGATTGTGTGGCGAAGTTGGTAGAATGCTAGATTACTGTATTAAAAGTCCTGAGTTCGAGCCTCGGTAGTTTTAATTTTTTTCTTTTGCATTCGTACAGGTATGTGGTTCTACGAGCGAATTGATGCAGTTTCAACCAATCAAAGAACTCGTCCAATCCCAAAAGATCTCGAACAAAAATAACATGGAAGAAATTTTTCTTCAATTTACTGCCATCAATAGTTCAAATTTGTTTTACAATTCCTACCTAGAGTGTTTACTTTTTCCCTTTATCTCATTGACTCGCGAGGAGTCATCTCCATTATTATACACATATGTCGATAGCTGCTGTGCTGGTGTACACGACAGATATATTTGTGTTTGACAGGCGCAAACAATTTTGCCACCATAACACGGTCGGTTTCACCTTATGCAGTTTTGTATTACTATATATTATGGGCTCAGGGGAATACTAGCGACGCCTGCGGCGGAACTGAGCATTCCCCTCTGCGACCGATTGAAAGAACTGTTTGAGGCGGGAGTGTCGACTCCTTCTCTCTAGTCTCCTTGAAAAACATGCTCAAACAGGGATGGCGCCATTAAGACTAAGACCTCGAGAAGTAAGCTGAGCGTCGATGTCGTGTAAGAGAAATTTGTTCCGTGTTCCTCACCCCCAGCTTACTTCTCGGGGTCTTCGCGATAGTTGCGCCATCCCTGTTTGATCTCATTTTTGTAGTCTCTTTTGTCAAGTCTATCTATAAGAGTCCGGTCTCCTCCCACTCTAGCCTCCATGCCACGGTCTTACATGCAGGCACGGAACCTTGATACCAGGAGGTTCAGCGGCAATGCAAAAGGCCATGGAGACTAGAATATAGGAGCCCGAACGCAATGCTAGCGAAATGGTTGTGAAAGTGATGAACGATCCGCGGATTGTACCCGCCTGGTGGCGCTACCACTGCTGGCTCCGTCCGCGCGGTGATTTTGAATCGTCGATCCACAATTTGTCGTATATTTGTTTCTTATTAGCGCAGCTTATAATACTGAAGACTAATATTGATATGCTTGTGTTTAAATTATGAAATGATAATATATCAGTATTTTTCTACTTGGAGGTGATGTATACTGTAAATGTTTTATTTGTATACGCTGACACGTACAATTAAACAGCCATAATGTGAATATTGCATACTGGATTTTCAAGAAAAATATTTTTTTTTGTCGCTGGAAAGAGATATAAAAGAAAATATATTTTACATCAAACCTCTAATCAACCAACAAACTAAACCAAATCTAAGCCCTAGGCGGAGCAACAACTTAAATATTAGAAAACTACCCATTCTAGTGATGGATGGGACATGCGGGGTAAGCTCAATATTTACCCATGGCGAAGCTGAAATCAAAAAATAAATCCAATTGAATATTATAGGTAATACATTATAACGAAATAGGAGCGAGGCGTATTTATATTAAAGGATTTGCATATTTACACTAAAAAACGTTTGTTTTTAAATCCAAGCACCATGCATTACATTTTTGCTGTATCAAAGGAATCTCTAACAGTATTAAAATTAATGGCAATTATGATTCAATTCGGCGACGATAGCATGCAATAAAAGAAATACATACGATTTGACAAAATGAATCAATATGTAGTTGCACATGCTGATGTCAATATTTGTCAATATTTTCGTGAATTCGCGAATTAATTGCATAAACAAAATATTAAGGTTCAGTTCTTACCTTTATTGGATGGTCTTTTTCTGTTTTCATTTTATAAATACTTTTAATACCGAAATGTCACTCAACGATGCGTAACAACGTAAACTGCGTAAACTATATGTAACTGACATATATATATAGTAACTGACAGTAATACGTCACTGTACGTATGTCACAAACACATTGTGACGAGACTTCGCGGGATTTCGTCCCCTCGCACTAATGCGTGTCGACCAGTGGGTCGGATTTGCGACCCTGGGAGCGTCTCGTTCGACCCTGAGGCCGAGGGTTCGCGTACTCCCGGTGCGCGGACCTGTATAAGAATGCTTGCCTACCGGGATCGGCGCAGCCTTCTTTAGCTGTGTATGTTTACCTGCCGATGGCTGTAATTACCGCACTAGAGCCAAAGAAAAGACCGTGTACTGAGCCGTGGGGACAGAGGAGGACTTAAATAAATCTGGCGCATCATTTCCGGATCGGCAGCGAGCAAATATCAAGTGAAGGACGAGCCGGCTAGAAGTTGAGGATGCTGCTCGCGGAACCCTGTGCTCCTTATGAAGGGGTGATCCCGGAGCGCGGTGCCCGGTTCGGTCCGACGCGTCGCGCCGAACATAGTTCATGTTCCCCGTGGACACGCATGTGCCTTTTTTATTAACACAGGCGAGCGTCATATCACCGAGCTCGTAGAGTAAGATGCCAAAGGGGACGCCGGAATGAGGCCAGCATACACCGTGAATCGAATCAGCGCCTCGTTCAAGGGAATCGGGACGGATGATCTGCCTGGTGGCGTTAGACCGTGGGCCCACCGCCTTTACCTGGGACGCCAGGACTGTGCGAGGGAGGCCTCGCCCTCGCGCTCGGGGTCCCGTCCCGATTCCAGGAGGAAGGTTCCCGAGAGGCCGTTGTAAATCGCTGTAAGAATAGGTGCATGCGTGCGGGGCGGCGCGGCATGGTCGCGCCGGGCCCGCGAACCGCGGGGAGAACGTTAGAAGACGCGGGAGAGAGAGATATTTATTTCGTGCTCTGGGACTGAAGTCCCCTAAGAGCACCGTGCTTGTACAATTACATATGTCAGTTCTTGAATTGTTTTTGACTATTATAAGGGCTGATGAGGACCTCACATGACTAGTGCATGTTGGCCATTAGGGAGTTACGTAGTCCGGTCTTGAAAGCATCCAGTGTAGTGAGTTGTTTGAGGCAAGCTGGCAGTGAGTTCCAGAGAATGCAGGCCGTGACAGCGAAAGATTTTCTGTAGGCCTCTGTGCGGAGAGGCGGGACAGAGAGAGATGGAGCGATCTCGCGTGAGCACCGAAAATTTGACGAGAGTAGGGGGGATAACACATAGTCAGCGTCACGTGGGTACGGGGAGAGCCGCGGGCGCGTCGCGAGAACAATTAGTTGCGAAACTTCGGCCTTGGGGAACGGACCCAATTTTTGGAGCTCCACAAGAGGTGCGAGGCGGCCTCTCGGCAGGAACGACCACGGCGGTGAGTCCGGACCCGCGATTTACTCTCTCTCTCTCTCTCTCCATGACCAGGTAGGAGCCAAACCTTTATTGGGTTGTGGGCCATGAGCTGATGTTGGGATCCCATAGCGGGATCTATATCTTCCAGGGAGAGCCGAAGGGACTGGCGGAAGTTGTTGTTGGGCGAGTTAGTCGCCATTTGGTTCGTCGTTCGGCACTCCCGGGGATTAGAGTGAAAGATTTTCGTCAATTCAACCATAAGGGCTCCTGGCTGTGTCGTGGGTTCGTTCTTGCCCGCTCGTCCGATTAGCGTCTGGAATTTCTTGATTTATTTAATTTCTTTTGCATGCGAGCGAAGGCGGTGATTGAAAATGCGGAAACCAATTCTTAAAATTTACCGGGCAAGAGGCCAAACAGTTTAGAGTATAAAATCTTTGTTAATAATTCGAGCCAGTTATATTTCTTCAGTCTCTCTCCACGCGCTCAGGGCCACCGCGGCAGCATGTTGTTTGTTTGTGTACTCGGAGCGCTAGCTAGCCTCTCCTTTGTTATTCGCAGTGTGCGAGTTCGTCGAGCCGGCGACTGGTTTCACAGCGGGGACCCGCGAGTCCATGCGTACCGAAATAAAGCGCGGAGGTGATAAATTATGTTACTGCCTACTGAATTCAGGCTATCTAAGCAATTATTGCGAGTAATGGCGTAAATTATGTTACTGCCTACTGAATTCAGGCTATCTAAGCAATTATTGCGAGTAATGGCGTAAATTACGCTACCGCCGACTGAATTCCGACTATCTAAGCAATTATTGCGAGTAATGGCGTAAATTACGTTACTGCCTACTGAATTTAGACTACCTAAGCCCTTATGACGATCACCCTTATGGCGAAGCCCTTATGGCGATGGATCCGTAGGTACTGCCGTAAGGCAGTACCTACGGAATTCCGGTTATCCAAGCAATTACGGCGGGAAACTTGGTAGACGAACTTGCGGTAAACTCGGGGCGGCCTAATTGGGCTCCGGTTGGCGTTAGGATAATGCATGCGTTCCGCCCATAACCGAGGAATTCGCCAGCTGTATGACCACCTTTGTATGAGACTGAGCGGGCCTTCCGACTCTAATAAATCAATGTAACCAGACTCGTCGTCGAATTTTGTTATTGGCGAGACCCCTTGGTCTGCACCCCGTTCTTTTATGGCATTGACACTCGCCTTCCGACCCTGCCCCTCTGCCATTACCTCTGACGAGCCGAGCTAGTTGGACCGCCTTGACCATGCCGCCCGTCTCCTTGGGTGCCGTACCACCGATGGATCGCAAGGGGTCCCTTTTAAAGCCGACTGATAGTTGGCGGTACTTCTGTACCTGGCGCCCATGGTCCTTGGCGGATCTTCGGGTGCCCAGACTGGTTGGGACGGCGTGGGCCAAGAAGTGTGCGGAATAAAAATCCGTTACAACATATATTTAATACTCACATATATAGTAACTGACAGTAATACGTCACTGTATATATGTCACAAACACTGCTAAGCCGGTCCTCACGCACCTATCCAATCCGCCTATCCTATCCACCACCTATCCTATTCCGTACCAGGTGCTAGTTTCGCTTGCGGATATTTTTCGAACTACAAGATCTTTCATCACTTTCACGATCCACTTGTAGCGAGTAGGTTGTTTGAATTTTGCCGCGTAATAGATGGCGTAAGCGTCTACGTTGCGGATATAGATGTCGCGACGATTCTGGAGCAGGGGAGAAGGAAGACCGTAGTCGGTTTCCCTCGCTCTGTCTGATCGAAGCCGTAAACGAAGGGGGACGTGTGTTAACGCGATCGACCACGTTCCTCGCCCAAATTTGCAAAAAGGTCGTTACAAAATAATAGAATACCAAAACGGTCGGAAGTTATTTTTTGGCACAAAATCAGTGTCGAGCATTCGTTTCAAAAGGACGAAGCGTGACCGTGAGCCCCGCAGTCGGCCACGGGTCCATATCGAGAAAATCGACATCAGGGTTCGAAAGAGGACCTCAGGGCTCCCGTCTAACCTGAATGATCCGGAGAATAGCTGCCGCGTAATAAGACACGTCTCTCCTGCCACAAGTGTCTGCGTCGAGAGTCACCACGAGAGCCTCCCGTTGAAGTCGAATCGATCGGACCGACACCACGCTGAAAAGGCCTCTTTTGGGCTACGGGAACATATCGGAGTCGACGGAGTTTGATTGCGGCCGATGCCGCGTGTAAGTTCGCCGCAATGAGGACACGAACGTATGTATTGCGGTGATTCCCAGCGTAACATAATTCGCTAATTGTGAAATATTGTCGTTGGTATTGAAATGTTAAATTTGGTCTGCGTACGCGCATCGTTATATTTCGGCGGTTGTGATTGCCAGCGTAATGTACTTCGCGTAGACTCAAATAGGAATAATGTTATCGGATTGATAAATGGTATCCCCATGGGGTTTTCCGCAATGCGAACCGAGCACCTCGACAGGTGTACCGAGTCGTAACGGCGGAACGGGCCGAATACCCGAGGGCTTGCGTAGCTCAGCGGCGCAGGACATAGGCCTCGCTTTCCTTCGGAGATATGTCTCCGGCAGACCCAAACATAATTTTGTGATAACCTAGAGATATTTCAACAAAGACTGAGGGAATAAATTATATTTGTGAGAAGAAGTTTAAAAGAAATACATGATATAGAATAATTGTATTGAATGCCTTATAATAAATAGGAAATTCGTTACACACTTTTCGACGATTCCGCCATATGCGTTCGGGCTCGTTTACTCTAGTCTCCATGGCAAAGGCCAAGGAGACTAGAGAGAAGGAGTCGACACTCCCGTCACAAACATTTCTTTCAATCGGTCGCAGAGGTGTAATGCTCAGTTCCGCCGCACGCGTCGCTAGTGTTCCCCAGAGCCCATAATATATAGTAATACAAAACTGCATAAGGTGAAACTGACCGTGTTATAGCGGCAAAATTGTTTGCGCCTGTCAAACACAAATATATCTGTCGTGTACACCAGCACAGCAGCTATCGAACTATGTGTATATGGAGATGACTCCTCGCGAGTCAATGAGATAGAGGGAAACAGCAAACACTCTAAGTGGGAATTATAAAACAAATTTCAACTATTGATGGCAGTAAATTAAAAAATATATTCTTCCATGTTATGTTTGTTCGAGTTCTTTTGGGATTGGACGAGTTCTTTGACTGGTTAAAACTGCTTCAATTCGCTCGTACAACCAGATACCTGTACGAATGCAAAAGAAAAAAATTGAAACTACCGAGGCTCAAACTCAGGACCATCAATACAGTAATCTAGCGTTCTACCAACTTCGCCACACAATCATTTGCCAATAAATATAATCTTCTCATATATCAGTGATTGCCACGCTTGGGGTTCAATTAGGCTTGACGGCTTGTTCGGTTGGTTCATCGCTTAATTTAATTCATATTTAGCTTCATTTTTAAGCGTAACTAGCAAATAACGAGTTTTTATGGGTATACATATAATAAGCACGTGTTGAAAAGAGAACCCCATCATGTAGAACCAACGTTTCCGCATTCGCCCGGTTTCTTGCATGTACATGTTATTATTATTATTTATCATTATTATTATTTTAGAGAAAAACAGAGTAACGCGCATCCGAATACTAAATACATTACGATATATTACGGTTGGTTTATCGCTTTATTCGCGTTTCATTATAATTAGCTATATTTTTAAACATAACAGGCAAATCATAAGTTTCCATAATAAAATAACTCGTGTTGTACTTATTATATAATTATTATATTTGATGTGCTTATTATATGATAAGCCCATGTGAATAAAACAATACGAGTTGTTTCATGAATATTATTTATATTTTATTTATTATATATATGTACACAATATTTTTATATATTAAAATAGAAGGAATCCCTACTTGGGTGTATTATCGTTCGGGTGTGCGAGAGAGAACGCACCATGACTGTTCCAGGTGAGTACGAGAGAGAAACACGATCACCCCAGTTTTGTGATTGGTCGTTGAGGAGGAGCTCAGACCTTATGCAGTTTTGTATTACTATATATTATAGGCTCTGAGGAACACTAGCAACGCCTGCGGCGGAACTGAACACTACATCTCTGCGACCGATTGAAAGAACTTCATACCAACAGGCGAGGATCAGAGATTAGTAAGGAGATGCACAACGGTCCCTTTTCGGCGTGCCTCGTAAATGGCCCTAAATCGCGGCGGCGAGTTCGGGAGTATGATTTCGTGATCATCGCCTCTGTCGAGGTTACAGATTCCCTTGTAGCCACGTGAGTCCGTGATCACCGCTCAAGTCAGTATCGCAGTCATCGTGAACACGAATGGGAAGCTCGGTGGGGGAAAAGTCTCTGCCCCTCGCAAACCGCGATCGCTCGACGCATGGAGCCTAGATACCAGGAGGTTCAGCGGCAATGCAAAGGCGCTGAAAAAAGCGTCCCCGAAAATGTCCCGAAGTGATGACGCTGGGGTGCAGCGCGACCGACATATATAGTAATCAACGAGGTGAAAGTGATCGGATGAGTTTCTAACCTCACGACAGACAGATCGTGACATCAAACGTCGAAATATCCGCCGATTCATAATTTCCTCATGACGGTTCGGAAAAAAACGCAAAAGCGAGAAAAGATCTCAAACTCAAACTCAAAATGGCGGCAATCTAGTCCATCTAGAAAAACGTGTTTTTTTTACATATAGCTTCACGGGAGAACGGTTTTATCGTAAAATAGAAGACCTGAAACAAAAACCAAAAAAATGATATTATATATTATTAGCTATGAGACTACCTAGAAATTTGCTTTTAATTTTTTTTTAAATAGCGCACTTTGAAGGAAATAAATCGATTTTTTGCCAATAAAACAGTAAATTGTTTGTCACGGTCCCACACGACTCCTATTCCCAAACCCAGTCTCACGCCTTCATATCAACCGCTTCCCACAGCTCTCACCTAAAACTAATCTTTCTTCCTAGAAACCCTTAGCAGAAACCAAATCTTCCTTCCTAGAAATCCTCATCAGCAATCCTCGACCTCCTCTCTCACCTGAGTCCCATTGTTCCCGAGCCCACGCGCTTCTCGCGCGCGACATCCCCTCCACCTTCCTAAGGCCCCTCCACTCAGCCACGCTTCCTCCTGCTGGACCGAGAGCGACCAGTCCATCCTAAACCCTCGAACACCTAAGTGCACTCCCTCGCCAAATTGAATAAAGAACAAAAGGCCCAGATCTCAGTCGTCTTAGTTCTCTCTTGACCAATTCACGCAATCCTCAATCATCCGCTCGCGACCATTACAAATTGGTGTCAGAAGTAGGATTCGCGAAACGCCCCACTCGTGTCTCAAAAGATCGCGAAAAAGTGAAATAACAAAATTTAGCGGGCCCGTACACCCCGCTCAGTTTTATATATATAAAAAAAAAAAGAAGAAATACATCAGGCGCTCACACACACATTCATCGTTTCACCGGAGCGCAAATCGACCATTTGCGGGAACTTGGTCTCGGAGACAAGACCGGGATAAAATACACATATACACGGACGAGACGAGGGAAAAAGGAACCCATTTACAAACACAAGAACGGAATCAATCCATTATATATAGAAGGAAGGAAGGGAATTAACGGACCAAAGGCGCTTCTATGAAACTTGTTCTTCTTCTCATCACGGCAATGTAAGTAATTTCGAAATTCACTTTTTCTTTCTCTAATATTTTCAAGCCCTCTCCTACGAGTGGCAACGAAATACGTTTCTCTCCACACGTTAAAATGTGTGAAAGCATCCAACCTCGAGAGCCCATGTGACGCATGAGCGTATACCGCTAGCCTACTCACATCGACAAGGCTCCTTACGTATGTATTGAGAACGCAACGCTCTGTTCATTCTTTCTTTCTCGCTTTCTACCGCTATCGCGCTCGCACAAACACACGTGTAACGAAACTTCGTCACCTCTGCGTCTCCCTCGCCACGTAACTCTCGTAAGAAAATTAAAACTTGGATAGGAAATAATTTGTAAAGGAGTTATATTTTGTAAATTATAAATCTTTCGAAGAAAACGTCTCCAAACTCGAAATACTTTGAACGGAAAAAAATTTCGACAAGTTAGAAATATTAGAAAAAAAAAAAAACGAAAACAAAACATCTCGAATCCATAAAACCCGAAAAATAAAATTTACTTATACACTATAGGGAAAAGAGAAAGAAAATCAAAATTGAAAACTTATCAAACTTGCAATTCCCGAAAAACGAAATTTCATAAACCTCAAATATTTCAAGAAAAATAAAAATTTCGTACATTACAAATATTTAGAAAATAGAAATTGGAAAACCTTTCGAACTTCTAACAATTGCAAAATAACTTTTATAAATTTCAAATACCTAGAAGGAAACAACATTTTATACATTATAAATATTTGAAGAGAAAAGAAAATTGAAAAGGTCTTAAACCGTACAACCGGAAAAATGAGATGGTACGAACTCTAAAATAAATATTTGAGGAAAAAGAGAAGAAAACGGAAATCGAAAACCTTTCGAACTCGCAATATTCGATTTTTTTTATAAGCTTTAGATATTTCAAAACTGACATTTTTTTTAACACACTATAAACTCTTTTGTGCAAACATTTCAAGCTTTTCATAGTCAACGATAACAACCTTACAAACATTCGGAGAAGATCGTTTTGAAAAATAATTTAATTAATTTTTTTTTGTGTTTTGCCCCACTTCTTTAAAATACACGAACTGAACAAAACAAAATTGAGCCCGCTAGGCCACCACGGCGCCGAAACGCGCGCCAAAATTTAAGCCCCTCATTTTTTAACTTAGAACCCGAAAACGAAAACGAAGCTATTCGCGATATGGCGTACGGAGGTTTAACATTTCGTGATGTTTACCAACCAATCCCTGCTTTTGACGGCAGCAACATCCCCGTCGAAAGTTTTATAAGTGCGTGTAAAAAAGCGGCAAAAATTATACCACCAAACGAACATGCCAGGCTTCTAGTAATGGTGCAATACAAATTAGGAGGAACAGCGCATGATTTGGCCGAAACAAAAAATTATGAAAATCTAGAAGAACTCCTCATAGACCTGAGGCACAATTTTAGCACACCGATCGAACTTTTAGATCTCGAATTAGAACTCAAAGAAATTGCACAAAAATATAACGAACCTACTGCGGAATACGCGACCCGAACACGTACAATAATGAAGCGAATTATGGATAGATTAGAAGAATGTTATATACGCAACGAAGACCAACAATACCTCGTGAACAGAAAAACGGAGGTTAAGAAATCAGTAACTAGGGCTTTTATTCGCGGACTTTTCGACAAAATCGGCACTATACTGATGCAACAGGGAATCCAAAATCTCGATGAAGCGATACGCGAGGCAGGCAATATCGAGAGAGAATTAAAAGCATGCCAAACGATCAACCAGAACCGAACAAGTCACGGGAACTCAAGCGAAAAACAAACAGAAACAGCTAAAGTTCAGTTCGCGGAAACCCAAAATTCACCCCCGCGAATGTTTTGCGAATACCACCGATCGCCTGGCCACTCCACCATCAACTGCTATACATTAAGACACTTAAGCGGAGAACAAAATAGGAGATTCAGTAGTCATAGATTTGGGAACGCATCACCGAACAGACGCGGTAACTACAGAAGTAACTCATACGATAGATATCAAAATGGACGAAATTTCCAAAACGATTATAAAAACAGCTACGAGTATACACACCCCAGTAGCTCACAGGATAGTCCAAACGATAGACAACGCAGTTACTCGCAACCCAGATCTCGTGACAATTCGCGCGATCGAAAACCCGATAACAACGAACGAAAATCGCGGAGAATGAGTAACGAAAACCTTCAGGAACTCGCAAAAATAGTAACAGAAATGGTACAAAAAAACTTAAATGCAACTTCGCGAGACAGCGTGACGCGAAGCAAATCGCAAGAGCGCTCGTCGTCAAGTCACTAGAAAAGAAAACGGTAACAGTAAAGAAAGCCACAATATCGCTAGGAATCACGAAAAGACGGAAGCCACCAACAGTCATAATCAATTCAGACGACCTAAAAAAAAAGACACGAAATTTCTCATAGATACAGGAGCCCAAATCAACCTAATTAAATCAGAAGCAATAGGAGCACACGTCGAAATTGACGCATACATCATTTACGAACTATCAGGAATCACGAGCGACACAATTTTCACTTCCGGCATGCGCATCATAAGGATTAAGGGCCTTTCCGTTGAATTCCATATAGTGAAGAACGATATTCCAGTCACCCAAGACGCCGTTTTGGGCGACGAGTTTTTCAAAGAAACACCGGCCGACATTCTATACACCCAGTCGTGCATATCTTTCGGTGGCCATCAAATACCTTTCGAAACACGCGAAAGAATTTCAATTCCGGCTAGATCAAAATCCGTAATCCACGTCAGGATAAAGAATACAGACCTTTCAGAAGGCTACATCCCGCAAATACATGCTGGTGAAGGATTGTACATTGGTAACGCAATTGTCACAAATCGTGATGGAACAGCGTATTTAACAGCGATTAACACTAATGAGTACACAATACACCTGCAAGTTCCAATATTCGAATTACAACCAATTGAGGAACTGCGAACATTCGACAAAACCCAAAATGATCCAAACGACATTGTTACCGATCTACACGCGGTAATCGGGTTGGTGTCGACAAAAGAGGACAGATTCGAGCAATTAAAACCTCTCCTACACCTCGAGAATCTCGAGGAAAGAGAGACGGCACGCGTGCTCAAACTGGCCTCACAGTACTCACACCTTTTCAGTCTGCCCGACGAACAACTAGGATGCACAACGCTTGTGAAACATGAAATTTTCACAACCAATGAGAAACCGATAAATACAAAACAATATCGCTTTCCACAAGTGCATAAACAGGAAATCCACAAACAGGTTGACGAATTATTGCAGAAATGCATAATACAACCGTCACTATCACCATTCAACTCGCCTGTTTGGATTGTCCCAAAAAAAGCAGACCGTGAAGGAAAGAAACGCTGGCGCATGGTAATCGATTTCAGGAAACTGAACGAGAAAACAACACCCGATGCGTACCCATTGCCAAACATCACTGACATCCTAGACCAGCTGGGTAGGTCCCGTTACTTCTCGGTACTGGACTTAGCGTCCGGTTTCCACCAAATCGAGATGCATCCACGCGACAAAGCAAAAACAGCCTTTTCGACTCCGAACGGTCATTACGAGTTTAATCGAATGCCGTTTGGTTTGAAAAACGCACCAGCAACCTTCCAAAGGTTAATGGATGTCGTGTTGTCAGGATTGCAAGGCACTGACCTGTTCGTGTATTTAGACGACATTGTCATCTATGCCATCGACCTAAAGGAACACGAACACAAATTTAGCAGGCTGGCGAAAAGATTGACATACGCTGGTCTCACACTGCAAACCGACAAATGCCTGTTTCTGCAAAAGAAAGTCGAATATTTAGGCCATGTCATCAGCGAAAACGGCTCACAACCAAGACCGGAGCTAATAAAATCGATTCAGGAGTTTCCGACACCGGAAAATAAGAAGACCATCATACAGTTTCATGCCTTGGTTAATTACTATAGACGATTCATAAAAGATTTCGCAAAAATCGCTCTACCACTAACAAGGCAGTTAAAAGCCTGCCAAAAATTTGAGTGGACCAATGAGTGTCAACAGGCGTTCGACTATTTGAAGGAAAAATTGACGAGCCAACCAACCCTACGCTATCCGGATTACCAGAAAGAGTTCAAGTTGACAACGGATGCTTCAGACTACGCAATCGGCGCAGTTCTCAGTCAACAGCACGAAAATTTTGATCACCCCGTTGCCTTCTATTCACGCACTCTCGCAAAAGCGGAATTAGCTTACGACACGATGCGTAAAGAACTTCTGGCAATAGTAAAAGCGATCGAACACTTCAGGCCCTATCTCTATGGACACCACTTCATGTTAGTGACAGATAACCGAGCACTCACATATCTAGTGAAGAAACCGAATCCACCGCAACAACTACTAAGATGGCAAGCGGCTCTCAACGACTACGATTACGAAATTCAACACAAGCCTGGAAAACTCAACTCAGTTGCTGACGCTCTGTCAAGAAACCCAATCAACATCCTCCCGATCAGACCAAGGGAATCATCATCATCTGACGAAAAGCTCCATGACATCAAGAAATCGAGAATCTCTCAACAGGGTGACAAACGAAATTTGTCAACATCAGACGAATCCTCCGGAAACCCAGCACCGGACAAAGTGATAATTTTGCCAGAAGAAGAACTTCAAGAACTTGAAGATACAAACATGGAAATAAGCAACGCCGAAAACAAAGAAGAAATTGGAGGGAGTGCACGCCCAAAAATCGATAAAACAATCGACGACAACAACTACGACTCAGAAACGTCAACAGAAGAGATGGAACTCATCGGATTCGAACAAGGACGACCACAGCTTACGAAAAGGAACAATTCTAATGACAAACTAATGTATGGGAAAACGCCTCGCAAACGTGATCGCGACACGTCCGAGGACGAAGTAGTAGGGCACGAAATAGCCGTGCCGACGAAAAAAGGGAAAACGACGACGATATTTAACGAAGAAATAAGCACAAACGAAGAAGAAATAAATAAAGAAGAAAGAAACGAAATAAGCGCAAATACAGAAGAAATAAATAAAGAAGAAAGAAACGAAATAAGCGCAAATACAGAAGAAATAAAGAAAGAAGAAAGAAACGAAATAAGCGCAAATACAGAAGAAATAAATAAAGAAAAGAAAAATGAAATAAGCGCAAACAAAGAAGAAATAAATAAAAAAGAAAGAAATAAAATAGGCGCAAACGAAGAAGGAAAAGGCCAAAAAAGTAGCCGGATGCGGCAAAGTAGGAATAAGGAAAAAGAAGCAAGCTCCGCGCTGCCACCTAGGATTCCCATCAACGCGGGTAGACACTTCGGCAGGCCGAAGCCTACCAGCAACGATACAACAAACGACGAACAGGCGATAACCACGGATAACGAAAAGGAGCCTGCAACGACTCCCGTAGGAGAAAGAAAGGATACAACTTCCAGCACAACGATAAGTAGCACGGAAGAAGAAGAAATCTGCGCAGAACCATCCAAGGCGCAGATCGGGCCCAATCTACCAACACTATCGCATAATGCCCGTGAGGAATTAAATCAGGAGACAGGGGGTATTAAACGGAAACGTGGGAGACCACGGAAAAGTCAGACCACCCAACGACCAACGCTTACGGTTAAACGCGGACGTGGCAGACCGCGAAAAAGCCTGATTGACAAAGAGGCAATGCCCACCGCCAAACGTGGACCTGGTAGACCACGTAAAAAGGTCAATCAACAACAAACATCGATAACTGCCAGACGTGGACCTGGCAGACCACGCAAAAACGATGTCAATCAACAACAAACATCGATAACTGCCAGACGTGGACCTGGCAGACCACGCAAAAGCGATGTCAACCGACAACAACAAACAACGACGAAACAGACAGCGATGCAACCGGCACTACGATATACTCAAGGAGCGACAATGACGACACTGACGACGATACAAACAAAGACGACGACAATAAGGACAAATGGAAGAAACAAGGAGCAATTCCAAAGACAGCGACCCGTCACGCAAATACCGACGACTCCACGGACTTGTGGGACACACTGAGAAAGACGCAAAAGCCACCGACAACGACGACACACAAATCGAAAGAAACACAGACGGACGACATAGGAAAAATTATAATGGAGAAAAACCTGACAGACTGGTACAGAGGACAGCCCTTAAACATACTCAGACAACAACGAAACTTGGTAGAAGAATTAATAGCAGACAGACTCGACGCAGGAACCGCAGCGACGGGACACTCACCGACAGATTAGGCAGAAGCCTATACGCAGGCTCAGGGCTCCAATTAGTTATAAACACATCTCACCACACATATACACACATTTAAAATAATCAAATAGCATAAGCCTTCGATATAAGTACACTAGAAAAAAAAAGAGAAAAAACAAAAAACACAAAAACATAAAAGCACAAAAATAAACAGAATATAACAACGAAAGAGATGCGTTAGATTATACAAATAGGCATAAGCACAATACATATTTACTTTATTTTCATTTTTTTTCTCTTCTTCATTCTTTCTTTCTTTCTTTCTTTGTCATCTTCACCTTATAAAAAAAAAAAACAACAACAAAACAACAAAAATGATAATAATAAAAGAAAGAATTTCTGCAAACGACGGAAAAAGTGTATCTCTCATTCGTCACTGACCAACGAGGACCAACCGAATCCTGAATAACAAACCTATACCCACTAACACCCAAATTAATCAGAATCCAGACTGTTTCAGGAGCAACCAAAAGAAAGGAATGATAAAAAAAATATATATACATCTCGGCAAACAACGAATCTAGAAAAAAGAGGAACCTTATGCCAAAAAGGAAATCACGGCAAACTATAAAGGAAACAAAGGCAAAGACTATCGTCAACGAAGGAGCAAAAATTTGGGGTTCTTCTTCTTCTTCTTCTCTTTTTATATATATATACAGATGCATACGGAATTACCAACCACACACACACCCGTCCTTTCATAACCAAAAACAGCCTCTACTAACTCATCTAAACTAATCTTATAGTCAGTTTCAGATCCACGGCCATAACTCCAACATTCCAAATTAAAAAATGACTTTAGCAGGAACAACATTACTACACCGAACAAAATTGCCACACGGAACAAAAATCACTACACGGAACAAAAACTACTACACGGAACAAAATTATCACACGGAACACATCTCATCCCGACTGAGCACATTCGAACTGTTCCGTCCGACTAAACTGCGGCCCGAATTGCGCTTACAGCGCAATTGAACCACACCCCTAACAAACGCACATATTTCGGGACACCCACGTTACACTACATAAGTACACAAATACACGCCACACACACACACACGCATTCTTAAATAAATACACGCATACACACCACACACACTTTTATTTTATTATATAGAATCAATAAAAAAAAAAAAAAAAGCTTTGTAACCCACGATGCGGAGCATCGTTCTTGTAAGAGGGGGAGTGTCACGGTCCCACACGACTCCTATTCCCAAACCCAGTCTCACGCCTTCATATCAACCGCTTCCCACAGCTCTCACCTAAAACTAATCTTTCTTCCTAGAAACCCTTAGCAGAAACCAAATCTTCCTTCCTAGTAATCCTCATCAGCAATCCTCGACCTCCTCTCTCACCTGAGTCCCATTGTTCCCGAGCCCACGCGCTTCTCGCGCGCGACATCCCCTCCACCTTCCTAAGGCCCCTCCACTCAGCCACGCTTCCTCCTGCTGGACCGAGAGCGACCAGTCCATCCTAAACCCTCGAACACCTAAGTGCACTCCCTCGCCAAATTGAATAAAGAACAAAAGGCCCAGATCTCAGTCGTCTTAGTTCTCTCTTGACCAATTCACGCAATCCTCAATCATCCGCTCGCGACCATTACATGTTTATAAAAAGAAGCTTACATTTAATCAAAAAACGGATACGTACTCCCATAAAGAATATAATTGTGAACCTGCTGTCAAAATTTCAAACTCGAAATCGATGCATGCAAAGGTGGTCGAGTAATCCGTCTTCCGAGATCGAAAAAAGTGGTTTCGAGAAAAACGCGTTTAAAGTTGTATGAGCAACTCAGCGCGCGCTCCACGGCGCTGCGGCCAAAGCGATAATTGAACCTTTAAATAAAAAAAATTGCTACAGGACCAATTCCGTATTGTTTTTATAACACCAAAGTATTTTTAGGAAAGAAAACGTCTTTCCAAAATCCTAGAGTGGTGTTATCCCTTAACACTAATGAGGGTTAGGTACATCATCTGTGATCTGTCTTAGATCACACCCATGTTCAGCGTATATCTATATACATATAGGTTGCGGAGCACCGCAGCGCCATCATTTCTTGTTCTCGTTTTGGGGACGAGTTGAAAGGCCTCGCTGAACCTCCTGGTATCTAGGCTCCATGGCTCGACGGGCGAACGGAGCGAGGTTTTCCGTCCAATCGAGCTCGACATATATGTGTGGCCGTACTGCGGATTGGAATATGCATTAAATGAATTTCAAAGTGAAAAACATGTATCGAGATCATTGTTTTCTCTCTGTTGCTCGTTTATGCCGAAAATGCAGGTTAAAAAAATTACCGACGAACTGCGTTGAAAAATAAAACGCCGAAACAACCGTGGACGGTTCAAAAAGAAATCTTGAGCCGGAAGTGACGGATTAACGATGCTTACGGTCCGTGTTCAATCCCCGGTGAACCAACTTTTTTTTTCTTTCTTCATTTTATATTCAGACATTTTCGAACTTACTCTCGCTTTAGCTACTCTCGCCTGTTCAGGCATTATTTATGATATTTAATTCGTATATGCTTAATTAAAAAAACAAGACTTTGCTATCGGAGATCGAACCCGCGTCGTCTACACTCAGAGCCCGCACGCTGATATCTCAACCGCGAAGCTCTTGTGACTGCAAGCCTGCCTTACGTATACAGTAGATCCTCGATTATCCGAACCAATTGGGACCGAGAGTAGTTCAGATAATCAAAAGTTCGGATAATCGAAACGTTGGTTTTTTGGGACGAGATCATCAACAACACCTTTTTACATAAAAACAGTACATAAATATATATTAAAATTTGACATACATATTAACGTTGAAATATATATATATATATACAGGGTGGCCGGAACATTAACGTCCAAAAATAAAATTTAGGTCCCTTTTATCGTGGGATATCCGAATAACCCCCATGTATGTCCCGCGACTTTTCATAGTCTTCGAGCTATGAATTTCAAAAAAAATCTTTGAAAAAAGTAGAAAACTGTCGAGATTGTTTTTTGCAACTGAATATTTATGAGTAGTACATTTATGCATAAAATAATGAGGTTCGTAACTGTGATTTATTGTGATTTGAAGAATTTTCCACCTCGCTGTCTTTGAAGGTCAATTGTAACCAAAGTAGCCCTATTAAGTAATGCTTTTTTTAATGATTATGAAAGCTGAGAGTCTGGCGCATTCTTGAGGCCTAATTAGGAACCATTAAGTCACCTGTTTAGATTTTTAATTTAACGTTGAAAATTTAAGTCCTAATTTACCGAACGTACATTTTTCACTTAAGACCAACATTTTCGTAACTTTCATCAGTTAGGAAGCTGATTATTTTATGCATAAAAATACTGCTGTTGAAGATTCAGTTGCAAAAAAAAATCTCGACAAAGTCTTCCACTTTTTTTTAGATTTTTTTCTAATTGGTCAGGTCGAAAATTCTCAAAAATTCATAAAAAAATTAATAACTCAAAAAGTATGGAAAGTCGCGAGACTTACATGGGGGTTATTGGGATACCTCACGATACAAGGGACCTAAATTTTATTTTTCACCGTCAATGTTCCGGCCACCCTGTATATATATATATGTGTGTGTGTGTGTGTGTGTGTGTGTGTGTGTGTGTGTGTGTGTGTGTGTGTGTGTGTGTGTGTGTGTGTGTGTGTGTGTGTGTGTGTGTGTGTGTGTGTGTGTGTGTGTGTGTGTGTGTGTGTGTGTGTGTGTGTGTGTGTGTGTGTGTGTGTGTGTGTGTGTGTGTGTGTGTGTGTGTGTGTGTGTGTGTGTGTGTGTGTGTGTGTGTGTGTGTGTGTGTGTGTGTGTGTGTGTGTGTGTGTGTGTGTGTGTGTGTGTGTGTGTGTGTGTGTGTGTGTGTATTTTTAAACATCTGAAAAAAGTCGAATACCTTTTAAATATTTTTTTTTATAAAATCGTCCATTTTTAATTGACGAATGGCTGTAACGCGTTTTTCAGCACCTATTTCTCAACGTTGGGTTGCTCATTATTGCTCACGGCGGTGGCAGCGAGCAACAATGTATCTTTTGCGCCAACGTTCGGATAATTGAGCGTTCGGATAAACTAAGTCATCGTTCGGATAATTGAGGGTTCAGATGATCGAGGTTCGAATAATCGAGGTTCTACTGTACACACTTATCCAACCAGTGGCGTAGCATGGGTTTTTGCCGCCCGGGGCTAAACCTAAATTTGCCGCCCCCCCGCCCCCATCTTCGCAACTAAGTGCCGCCCGCCGCCGCCGCTCCACATCTGCGCCGCCCGGGGCCATGGCACCCTCTGCCCCCCCCCCCCCCCCCCCCAACCAAGCTACACCGCAGTATGCAACCTTAAAAAAAATCGCTGCAGGACCAATTGCATATTGTTTTTATGACCCCAAAGTATTTTTGAAGCTAAAAGAAAACTATTTTTTCAAATTCCTAAAATGGTGTTATCCCTTAAAGGAAAGAACTTGATTTTTTTATCGCTGTGAATGTATATCCGCTCTTAAAGACTTTAAGGAGGTACGGTGATTGGAGCGAGTCCAAGATAAAAGCCCGATTTTTTTAAATAACATTGTCGAGAGCTTCGTCCATGCGTATGCGGAGTTTCCACGAGATTTACCGTACAGTTTCCGAGTTATTAATTGTTAAAGTTAGTCAATTAGTCACACGTAGACGACAAAATGTGCCTGTCCTCTCATATATCGATTTTTTTGTGTTACTTGGAGCCAAGACACGCGTAAAAAAAACTGATGGTTGCGTTCGTTGGTTCGTTGTGATCAATAAGGCAACTTGAATTGGAAAGCTCACCGCAGAAATAAGCAATAAATTTAGAAATAAAGTCGCGAAAAACCGAAGTATTCGGCGAGAGAGACGTCTCATGACTTGACCGCAGCCATCTTGCTCGAAGTGTGGCAACGCCGGATACCCGCGCAAATTTGATTCTTCTATCGGATATTTTCAACGCGAATTAAAAATATGGTTGTGTAAAGCCGTACGTTTTTTAATCGATTATAAAAGGCCTTTCGTCGATATTTACTCAAAGTTCTTTTATGTATAGCTAAGGCATCTCAATCTTTTTGGCGACATGCATACAACGTATTTATATGTAAATTAAGCATGGAAAAACCGTCATATAAAATGAACGTTCGTTTTTATATCTGCAAATATTGTGAAAATTAGGAAAGGGAAAAATAACATAACAATCGATGAAATATGTTTTGACTTCGGACAGATTGGACATTGGATATTGAGGTTAACGTCAATGCGACGTTTTTCATTTGCATTCGCAATATCATCTTTTCACTCTCTAATTCTTGTCCCACAGAATCTACCTTTGTCTCTAAACTGGACTTCAGGTACAATCCTGGTACTCTCTTGATAAACTTCTACAGTACTTATTTTCATTCTCCATGTTTACCGGCTACCAAAAATAATAAGCCGAGCGCGTGGGACCGATGACAGCTATCGAAAATGCAACGATGCTAAACGTCGACGATATGGCGTACTACTGAAGTCGAGTAGTAGATTATTACGTTTGTTTTCATATTATGAAAATAATAAGTAGCTTGAAATTCAGTACTTAAAAAATATTTCTCGAAATATAGGCCACACACATATGTCTAAAACGTAGCGGTATTATGGCGAAAAATAGACTCTTAGTTTACTAGCGTGGTCATCACCGTACCTCCTTAAAAAAATCTCGTACGTGTTACCGAAAATCGGCAGAAAATTATGAAGCAACTCGTCCACTTCTTTGATGTTCGCTATTTCGGTGTTCGCTATTTTGGACCATCGCTCGTTTGCCTATCTGAGATCATAACTTTCGAAGTTTGTATCCTCGATATATGACTTTTTGCTATAGATGGTATTACCAATTTTAGATACTCACTTGTTTCTATTTCGGAGATGAGAATGTTCTAGATTGTTTGAATCTGTATTTGTATGACTCAAACTGCAGACAATCTGAATACCCGTTCTCGAATAAATGCGCTCTCACATAAATAAACCTTTGGTGTAATAGCTTGTAGTGAGTAGGTTATTTGAATTCTGCCGCGTAATTGATGGCGTAAGCGTGTACGTTGCGGATATAGATGTCGCGACTATACTGGAGCAGAGAAGAAGGAAGACCGTAGTCGGTTTCCCTCTCTCTCTCTCTGATCGAAGCCGTAAACGAAGGAGAACGTGTGTTCACGCGATCGACCACGTTCCTCGCCCAAATTTGCAAAAGGGTCGTGACAAAATAATATAATACCAAAACGGTCTGAAGTTCATTTTTGGCACAAAGTTAGTGTCGAGCATTCGTTTTAAAAAGACGAGGCGTGACCGTGAGTCACGCAGTAGGCCACGGGAACATACCGCCAGGGTCGATGAAGGAGTCCCTGACAAGCCGCACGATCCTGGAGCGTGGCGGCCATTTACACCGCCATTTTCGCATCGATTCGTCTAAAAAGACGAAGCGTGACCAGTGCAGCCAGATCGCGCGCAAAAGTTACCCTCTCTCTAGTCTCTTGCGCGCCCATCACACAATCATAGTAGCGCGTGTCCGTGAGCGAGCGACGCTCGGACGACTTCGGGAAGAGCCGAGCGCCACCGAAGTTCCCCGACCGTGCCTTCGGCAGCTACACCAATCCATGGACGCTGAGCACGTTCATGTGCGGCCAAGCCGAAACGAAGGATTCGAGGGAAAGAGCAATCTGAGCACGACTCGCGCGTGACGTCATCCGACGGCACGAGCGAGGCTTTTAGATGATTTCAATGCTTATTTAGCTTTTTATTCTCTGCGTTATTAATGTATATAAAAAAATGTATCGCACACTCTCATCGCTTATTTTTTCAGTTTATACGTTAATTTAAATATAATAATAAATCTAAATTACAACTTATTTATCTTCTAAAATATTGTTTACGCTTTACTCACACCCGTCTTTATGCCAAATAAATTATAATTCATAAAAGTAAGCGGAAATATATTTATATTCGTATTATTATATTAATTCTAATAGCTCTCATATGAAAACTGTCATATGAAAAACACCAAAAAAAAACTTCAAAACCTTAGATTTCAACGAACCAAGAACATACATCTTCACATTTTCAATTATGACGAATTTTTAAGAACAATATCATCACAAACACATCTGAACTAAAACAATATATATATCACCTAAATTATCAAAACATAAATCAAACAACACAAAATCACAACATTTTATACTCAACTCTTACTAATAGACAACAGGATACAAATAATAATCTTTCCACTGATCCTCTGAATAATATAAATTCGACAATCACATTAAATAAAACGAAAGAATGGCTTATAAATGTCTCCAACATTGATATTCCGCTACATATTTCCACATTCTTGTCTCTAGGTGAAAAGTTTTGTTTTCCTTACCTCAAACTCTCAAACGTAAAAACTTATATCCACAAATCAATCTCCGAACTTGAGTGCAAATTAGATTTTTTACTCGACAAACCTAGACAAATTGAAATTAGAACCAGATTCACTAAAATCTTAAACAAAATAAATATTCCAACCTCATTTTCCAACACCAATCAAATTATAAAACACACGTCCTCATTCTTAAAAAACAACCCTCAACTTTTAGTTACACGAGCTGACAAAGGAAATTCAACAGTCATTCTTAACAAATCAGATTACATGACAAAAACTCATAATTTACTCGCAGATTCCTCAACTTACAAATTAACAAATAGAAATCCCATCAACACTACAAAAAGGCATTAACAATAAATAGTCGAACACATAAACTAGCTGAATTTATACAATCTAAACTTTCTAAATTAATCAATACGACTAATTCACACGTCAAAGATAGTTTCCACCTGAAACATTCACTTTCTAACATCTCAATTCCACTCATCTACAAATTGGTCTCGTTTGATGTTGTTTCTCTCTATACCAACATCCCATTACAACTTGTTATTCAAAGCCTTCAAAAAAGATCCAATCTATTTTCAAAAACATTTCCTTTAAACGAAATAATTAAAGCCATAGAATACATCATGTTCTCAACTTTCTTTATATTTCAAAATAAAATTTACCAACAAATCTCAGGGCTACCAATGGGCTCACCTCTGGCTCCAATACTATCTAACATCGTCATGATTGATCTTGAAACAAATTGTGGGGAAAAATTAAAATACTCGTTAGCAGTATATAAAAGATATGTTGATGATATTATTATTGCTCTGCCAACAGACAAAATTAAATCCATCAAAAAGATTTTTAACTCATATAACTCAAAATTACAATTTCCATCAGAAAATGAAGAAGATAAAAAAATCCCGTTTCTTAATATACTTTTAATCCATAAACAAAATTCAATTATCACAAATTGGTATAGGAAACCAACCTGGTCAGGCAGATTCATAAATTTCTCGATCGTTTCGCAACTTTTCTTCAACAATTTTTTTGAATGAAATTTTTAAGGGGAAAAGTAAAAAGTTATTTACTTTTTGGCGGAAACATTAATTCTTTTGTCATATTATCATATTAAGACTGTTTGGACCAAAATGTGGAACGCCCGCTCGTTTTGAGCAATTTCAACGTGCGTCCGGCGAGGCGATCGACTGCGGGTCCGGTCGCGTGGAGGTTGGATAAGTTGGATAATAGTGCCAAAACAATCAAGCAAGAGCAACTTCGAGAAAAAAAACGTTCCGTCTTTCTTAATCGTTTCGGCATTTTTTTCAACACATTTCACATTGGATACGTGTCTATGCCTAAGATAGCTTTGCGATCATAAGAGCCTCGTGGCTAAGATATCAGCGTCCGAGCTCTGGGTACGGACGGTGCGGGTTCGATCCCCCGGTAGCAACATTTTTTTTGTTAAAGATATATGAATTAAATATAATAAATAATGCCTGGACAGGCGAGAGTAGCTAAAGCGATAGTCAGTTCGAAATATTCTGAATATGAAATGAAGAAAAAAAATGATTCACCGGGGATTGAACCCGGACCGTAAGCATCGTAATCCGTCACGCAGCCATCTCATCCACTGCGCTCATTGCAGATAGAGAAACATTTATGATACACCCTCATCCATAATGTTTACTGTTGAAAAAAAATGCCGAAACGATCGCGGCAAAGGCTCAAGATTTCTTTTTGAACCTTCCACGGTCGTTTCGGCGTTTTATTTTTCAACGCGGTTCGTCATTAATTTTTTTAACCCGCATTTTCGGCATAAACGGGCAATCGAGAGAAAACAATGATCTCGATACATGTTTTTTACTTTGAAATTCATTTAATGCATATTCCAATCCGCAGTTCGGCCACACATATATGTCGAGCTCGGTCGGACGGAAGACCTCGCTCCGTTCTCCTATCGAGCGAGCGCGATTTGCGAGGAGCAGAGACTTTTCCCCTACCGAGCTACGCATTCGTGTTCACGCTGACTGCGATACCGAATTGAGCGGTGATCACGGACTCGCGCGGCTACAAGGGAATCTGCAACCTCGACAGAGGCGATGATCATGAAATCATACTCCCGAACTCACCGCCGCGATTTAGCGCCATTTACGAGGCACGCCGAAAAGGGGAGCGTTGTGCATCTCCCTACTAATCTCTGCTAGGATAGGGAGTTTGGACTCCTTTACTCTAGTCTCCTTGGCAAAGGCGCTGAAAAAAACGTCCCCGAAGATGTGTCGAAGTGATGGCGCTGGGGTGCAGCGCCATATAGGCCTCCGAAGTAACTTTCGTGGCGGCGTCCCGTAACGGCTGCCGGGCGCAAAACTTGGATTGGCGCATGGCGGTTAAGTCAAACCGGCACAAACACGAAAGAGCTAGGCATGGAGACTAGAGGTAAGGAGCCCGAACGCGTATGCTAAAAGCACCCCAAACGTGGGCCCTGAAAGTGACGAAAAGTTTTGGTTCGAAATTCAGCCACATCAAGCGCTAGTGCCGACAGGGGAGGATGTGAAGTATGGCATCGGTGACGCTATGAAGTGAGCGTATATATGAACTGGAGAATTCTTGGTTATAATATTTATATATCATTCTTGGCTGTTCGTCTGTGAATGCGAAATTCTAATAAGGATTTTTTAATTGCAGTAAAAATCAGTGTTGTGGAGTGCATAGTGCATCGATAATCTTTTCTGTTATGACCACGCGTGTTTTTCCTCGGAATAAAAGAACAGCTCATTAATTCATTCATTCATTCATTCATTTCGAGTAACGCTATTGTACTCATCTCGTTATATTTTTTTCCATATTCATGCATGTTTATATAGAACACAAATTTTCATACGTAAGCGGTCACCCATCCAAGTAATGCCCAAGCATACGATGGGTGTTCGTTCGCGTGCGTCCTTGGGGGTGAGTTGCGTTAAATGGGGTTTGGAGCGAGTTCCGCTCCATGGGGTATATAATAATTGCCTATGTATATAATTTAATTAACAAATGCACGATGACAGAATTAATCGACGAACGAATAAATTTATTATTTTTTCCATCTTCCTTGCGTGCATAACTGCGCTTTGAATATTCTCTTCTATCGCTCTCTCTTTTCTCATTCTATCTCTGTCGTATCCGATCTTGAGTACAGCAGCGCCAGCGGATATTTCCGTAAAAATTTTCGCTGATTCCATAGCCCGCGTCCATAGTACAGCGTTCGGGCTCCTGTACTCTAGTCTCCATGGAGCTAGGCTTGAGCAAGCATCATCGATTGGACACCTGATTTAAATGGCGACCGGCATACTGCCCTAGCAGACGAAAACCAATCCAAGTTTTGCCAAAACTCACCGCAAGGGTGCGCCACAAGAGTTACTTCGGAGGCCTATATAGTAATATATTGGTCACCGAGGTAAACATGGAGCCTAGATACCAGGAGGTTCAGCGAGGCCTTTCAACTCGTCCCCAAAACGAGAACAAGAAATGATGGCGCTGGGGTGCTCCGCAACCTATATGTATATAGATATACGCTAAACATGGGTGTCATGGAGCCTAGATACCAGGAGGTTCAGCGAGGCCTTTCAACTCGTCCCCAAAACGAGAACAAGAAATGATGGCGCTGGGGTGCTCCGCAACCTATATGTATATAGATATACGCTAAACATGGGTGTGATCTAAGACAGATCACAGATGATGTACCTAACCCTCATTAGTGTTAAGGGATAACATCACTCTAGGATTTTGGAAAGACGTTTTCTTTCCTAAAAATACTTTGGTGTCATAGAAACATTACGGAATTGGTCCTGTAGCAATTTTTTTTATTTAAAGGTTCAATTATCGCTTTGGCCGCAGCGCCTTGAAGCGCGCGCTGAGTTGCTCGTACAACTTTAAACGCGTTTTTCTCGAAACCACTTTTTTCGATCTCGGAAGACGGATTACTCGACCACCTTTGCATGCATCGATTTCGAGGTTGAAATTTTGACAGCAGCTTCACAATTATATTCTTTATGGGAGTACGTATCCGTTTTTTGATTAAATGTAAACTTCTTTTTATAAACAATTTACTGTTTTTTTGGCAAAAAATCGATTTATTTCCTTCAAAGTGCGCTATTTAAAAAAAAATTAAAAGCAAATTTCTAGGTAGTCTCATAGCTAATAATATATAGTATCATTTTTTTGGTTTTTGTTTCAGGTCTTATATTTTACGATAAAACCGTTCTCCCGTGAAGCTATATGTAAAAAAAACACGTTTTTCTAGATGGACTATATTGCCGCCATTTTGAGTTTGAGTTTGAGATCTTTTCTCGCTTTTGCGTTTTTTTCCGAACCGTCATGAGGAAATTATGAATCGGCGGATATTTCGACGTTTGATGTCACGATCGGTCTGTCGTGAGGTTAGAAACTCATCCGATCACTTTCACCTCGTTGACCAATATATTACTATATATGTCGGTCGCGCTGCACCCCAGCGCCACCACTTCGGGACATTTTCGGGGACGCTTTTTTCAGCGCCTTTGCATTGCCGCTGAACCTCCTGGTATCTAGGCTCCATGGAGGTAAAAGTGATCGGATGAGTTTCTAACCTTACGAAAGACCGATCGTGACATGAAACGTCGAAATATTCGCCGATTCGTAATTTACTCATGACGGATCGAAAAAAAAACGCAAAAGCAAGAAAAGATCTCAAACTCAAAATGGCGGCGATACAGCTCATATAGAAAAACGAGTTTTTTTACAAATAGCTTCACAGGAGAATGGTTTTCTCGTAAAATACCTGAAACAAAAACCAAAAAAATGATAATTTATATATTAGCTGAGGCTACCTAGAAATTTGCATTCATATTTTGAAAAAATAGCGCACTTTGAAGGAAATAAATCGATTTTTTGCCAAAAAAAAGCAGTAAATTGTTTATAAAGAAAAGTTTACATTTAATCAAAAAACGGCTACGTACTCCTATAGAGAATGTAATTGTGAAGCTGCTATCAAAATTTGAAATCGATGCATGCAAAGGCGGTCGAGTAATCCGTCTTCCGAGATTGAAAAAAGTGGCTTCGAGAAAAACGCGTTTAAAGTTGTATGAGCAACTCAGCGCGCGCTCCCAGGCGTTGCGACCAACCTTTAAATAAAAAAAATCACTACGGAACCAATTGCATACTGTTTTTATGGCATCGAAGTATTTTTAGGCAAAAAGACGTCTTTCCAAAATCCTAGAGTGGTGTTATCGCTTAACACGAATGAGGGTTAGGTACATCACATGGAGACTAGAGGTAAAGGAGTCCGAACCATGATCGTATATACAGGTCTGGGCACTCCCGTATATTCTGTATACCCCAAAGCGTGCCTCTGTCTAACGCCTCGATTTGCGGAACTGGCCGCAAAAGCGTGGAGCGCTGCTATCTCGGAGGCATGTGCGATAGAGCGCAATGTATGCGCGTATGCGAATTGTCTTTCCCTTCACGTGGCTGTGATGAAAAATTAATACATCCTACATAATTAGTCGAACACAAAAACTAAAAGCATAAACCGAAAGTATGAGCGATGAGCCATTAGTTAATGATACTCATCGTCTTTGACATGGATATGCCGATTTAACTACCGCTCAATCCAATTACATTTTTTTTCGTTTACGGAAAAGAAGAACATTCGAAATTTACGTGTAGCACGCATTCCTTTCATTAGTAGTAGTAGTAGTAGAAAAGTAGTAGAAAATATCAGTAGTCATCATTGGGAATTTTAAATAATGAGACGTGCTCCGGGTTATTTATGTATCCACTTCTGAATCCCGGAATCATGCACCGCTTCGGCATCGCAATATATAGACACTTCATCTTTTGTTATTCCGTATTGAATAAAAATCGTGGCTACGATACACTCGAAATCACCCCGCCGAAACGAGGTTAGGCCACACGAGGTTAGGCCATACGACCGTCACCACACAACGTGCATGCCATGCCCCGTAAACGCGGTAAAAACAAAAGTGCCTCCCCTTCACTAGCGCCGCGGTGGAATGCGCAAATACAGGCGTCACTTAGAGTCACGCACACGGTCTTACATACAGGTCTGACAACGGCGGTAGTAGGGGTAGGCACCTTTAGATGTTTTGCTTTTTATTCCGATTTCTGCCGCTTGGTGCGTGACGCCAAGGGGAAGTAGTGGTGCGACGAAGAGAGAAATAGCTCTTGTGTCCTTTTCCCTCCTGACCGCAACGCATGCGCCGTTGGCTGCGTGACGTAAACACCTTGTGCCCATTCGCCGGCAAGAGGTAAGGGGGAAACTACTTCCCCTTGCTAGTAGCGACGCGTAGCGGCGCCTAGTGAATCGAAAATTAAAACATAAAAGAGTGCCTACCCCCACCACGAAAATTTAGCTTCGTTGCAAGACCTGTATGTAAGACCGTGGTCACGCATTTTTGAACGGAGTGCCCAGACCACGGTCTTACATGCAGGTCTGACAACGGCAGTAGTGGGGGTAGGCACCCTTAGATGTTTTGCTTTTTATTCCGATTTCTGCCGCTTGGTGCGTGACGGCAAGGGGAAGTAGTGGTGCGACGAAGAGAGAAATAGCTCTTGTGTCCTTTTCCCTCCTGACCGCAACGCATGCGCCGTTTGCCCTAACTCAATTTACCGCACTGTCTTGTAAACAGCATAATATACCAAATCAATCAAAAATAATATAATAATATGTAGATTTAAAAAAAGATGACTACCTTCATTAAAAAAAACTGAAAACTTTTTGAATACACTAATTCATACCAGCATATATCTGTTCATTTTGCACTGTATTTTATTTTGGGTGTTTTTTATGTAAGGAAGTAGCTTCCGCTGTAGGTACACTTTTTTCTTTGTGATTTTACGAATTTATATCAATATTTAGATGATTGCGTCATTCAGCTAAATTTTAATTCCAGCTCAGGCATTTTAAAGCTAATTCGTTATAGTGACGCAGTTATTGAACAAACTGTTTCTTGAAATAATGATCTTTTAATTGTCGCAATAACTAACTTTTTGGTCTAGATATTCTGCGTTGTCTAGGGTATAATCAAAGAGGTAAGTGTCTATTATCGTTTTTTTTTCTCGCAATTTATTAGGATTAGGGGCAAATATGCGAATTATCATTTTTCAATGTAAACAAGTTTTAATTTTCCAACCGATCGTGAAATGACGTTAAGGAGAGGGAAAAATAAAATACACTGGGTTCTAAACGATTATTGAAGCGTTATTGGTTTGTAAGTTTTGATAGCTTGTTTTTCACCACGAATTTTTTCGTTAATTTTAAATTTTCTTGATGGGCATTTTGCCTCATCCGTAAGCGTATATAATACACTATGGCATATGGTAAAATTCCCGATGCATGCTCTGTACAAAGAAAGGAAAGTTCATAAGATGACATAACATCTTCCAATGTGGAATTAAAAACATCTTGGCGGGACGCATATTTGGCAAAGCAGTTTTCGACGTGACGAATGAGGTTAAAGAATCTGGAATTATCGTGAATCAGTCCACCTCTCGATTTCATGTCGACCAATTGCGACAGTGAAGACGTACAAGGTGATTCTGATGCCACAGCTCATGGACAAGTGGTGCAGGATTTATATATCTTCAACACCTGTTTGCATAAGTACCCTGTAGAAAATATATAAATGTTTTAGCATACTACCACCATGTGTATGAAAAAAAGAACCCTTTTCTACGATCCCAATCTAAAAAACTATAAGAAAAACAATTTAAAAAAGATTGCTACAAATACTACAGCTAGCGATAATTAATGTTAGTATACCCATAAATACCTACGTGTTAGAAGAGTATGAAGCAGTTTCAGTAAATGATAAAATTGTCAAGAAAAACCTGTCACGTAGTATATAATGCAATCAAGAACCGAAGAGAGGGCATAATTGTGATCGTGATTATGCTCTATGATATCATCCGCTTCCCAATCGTCATGACGCAAAATCTCGTCTAATTTCTCCTGAATCTCTTGGCGATATTTAGCACTTTTTCCTTCGCATTTTTGTCCGTAGACAGCCTTCAGATCGTGCAATGAAACAAGAATGTTAGGCGTCGGTTCATCGGAGACGGTGCAGTTACTAAATTTTGGAGGTTTCAGGATACTATAAACGGATAGGATTTTGTAGAGTTGCAAGAATGTGGGGCAGTTCGGATGATCATTTGACCCTGCAGCTTGCCGGATGGTGCCGAAGAATTTCTGAAACGGCCAATACATAAACGCCATATATATATATATATATATATTAATTTTTGTTTAATAATCCAGGATTACCATACAATACAACTCAAAAGTTTGGATACACCAGTTGATATTTCTTTCCGCACTAAAAATCAGATAGCTTGGTCAAGAAAAAGAGATAACCCTATTTAACGAACGGCGTTTAAGAAGGAAACAAATTCAGCTTTGTTTAGCGTTTTTGAAATAGTTTTTATGATTTTTTTTCGACCCGGTACACACTTTTGTACGTGACCATTTTTCGGCTATTTTTGTACCATCGAGAATTGGACGCATGACTGATGGAATTAAAAAAAAAAATTTATCATCATATACTATTATAAACTTTACGATCTACGATCATAAACTAGAAACGGGTAGCAGAAGCTCCATTTTCATTTTTTTTTAAGTTTCGTACAACTTTTATGTCGCAAATTTATTTCATTTTTCGCTGAAAAAGACAAATCGTGGAGGATGCAGCATAACTTAACAACTATAGGTTTTAAGAGGAAATGTCAAGGATCTAAAAAGTTGGGTAAGTTCATACTGGATCGCCTCGAATTTTTTTCAGAAAAAAATCTTAAAAAATTCCAGGCGATCCAGTATGAACTTACGCAACGAAAATTGCCCAAAAAATCTCAAAAACAGACCTTTGAGATTTTATTTTTGGCTATTTTGGTTCGAAATTTATAAGAACTTGTTATAAGCTATCCAAAAGTTGCAGATAGCTTATCTCGAAAAATATGGCGTTTAGGACAAAATATCAGGAGAAACTTTCTTAATTTTCGATTTCGAATTCAAGCGAATTGAAAATCGGAAGTTAAAAAAGTTTCTCCTCCTGATATTTTGACCTAAACGCCATATTTTCCGAATTAAGCATCCTACTCGGCAGGGTTTCGAGCAAAAATAGTAAAAAAGAAAAATCTAAAAGGAAAATTCTGAAAAAATTCCAGGCAATCCAGTATGGACTTACGCAACTTTTTACATCTTTGGTATTGCCTCTTCAACCCTATGGTTCTTGAGTTATATTGCATTTTCAAAAAATTTGTCTTTTTGACCAAAAAATAAAATAACTTTGCGAAAAAAATGTACAAAACTTTAAAAAAAATGACAATAGAGCTTCTGCTACCCCTTTTAAGTTTATCATTGATAAAAATGGCAAACAAATTTTCTATAAGTTATGCGCCGAATACTCGATGGTCGAAAAATAGCCGAAAAACGATGACATTCAAAAATGTGTGCCGTGTTGAAAAAAAAAAATATGAAAAATAATTCCAAAAAACCAAAACAAAGCTGAATTTGTTTCCGTCAAAACGCCGTTCGTTTAATTTGATTATCTTTTTTTACGCAGCTATCTAACTTTGAGTGCGGCAAGAACTATCGTCTGGTGTATCCCAACTTTTGAGCGGTAGTATACGTAAATGCTTATAGAAAATACCTCTAAATTGTCTTGGTTTACTTTTCCTGTCAATAAATATTGAAAATTAAATTTTTCAATGAGATATCGACACAAGTCCATCGTAGATTGTAGGGATATTCGTAATCCTCTCGAAGTCTCGGGACTGAGGAATTCATCTGCCGTTATGTCACCTTTGATTGTCGCGGATTCCCAATCGTTCAAGATTTGTAGCGATTCCTGTAGTACCTAGAAAAAACAGAGCCAATAGAACAGAGGATATTATTGATAACTTGCGAATTGTTTTAAAGTTATTTCTAACTCTATAATAGTCTACTGACCTTAAAATCCTGGCACTCGGGCGTCAATCCCTGATTTGGCGATTTGCGATTCAACGCGTCAAACATGGAGTTAATCCACGTGCAGAATTGTATCGTTTCTTCACACCCAGCGAGAGCTTGGCTACCATGTGACGAATAAAAGGCCAAGGCTTTTGCAACAGAATCGCTAAAAATCTGTGCACGTGTAAAAGGATAAGGTATTATTTATCAATATCGTCACATGCCAAAATAGTCCACTTTATCACGAAGAATACCTGCGTCGCTAGCCGAACACACATTTTCGAAGTGTTGTCCAAAACAACATGCCGTTGTGTTATCTTTGGGCAAACTCTGGCATTACCTGCGTGTTTTGTGTCGAGATCGAATAAGGCCTGGAAGTACTCCCAACAGATGTGAGTACCTGACGACTTCATCTGCAAAAACACATTAGTAGTGGTATATCATGGAGTAGATCATTTTTATTGCATGGTTTTTACAATTTTGTCTTTTTTCAGGGACCTTATTCGCAATACTGTTTATGCTATAATAATTTGTTTTTAAGTGTTTTCAGTGTCCATCAGGGTTTTATGAAGTATTTTTTGTTTTTAGGTATTTCGCTGGAGAATTCATCAAACACGGTAAGTAATAGCTATGTCGTATAGTAAAGGTTAGATTTATATTTTTTCTCTACCTTCTTCATGACTTGCATTATTAGTTTTTTTTTTTTCGTTCGCAGGTTTTTGGGGTGATCCAGAAATCGTTTACTAGGCCAATTTGTTTCGGTTTATTTTATGGCTTATTGGAGAATTAATTATAAGCAGTCAGTAATAGCTATTTTCTGTTTCAAGAGTCAGAATAATATATATACATTTTTTCCGATATCGCCGAATTGATTCGATTTCGATTCGGCAATTTGTATCATTAGAATGAATAAATGACAACTCACCCGCAATCTCTTTTTGTTGTACAGTCGATTACGAATACACTTGGCGATATGAGGCGTATCGGAGAAAGCAAAGACCTTTCGTTCGTCATCCAGAGGATGAGTGAACTATGTTTTTGTGTTGTTAGTTGCGCCTGAGACCCCCAACAAAGACCACATTTTGGCGTTCGTCGACGCGCCATCGCCAATCACTCTATGAATTTTCGCTCCTTTAGTTTCCAGGAAAGAAATTGCCTTAACAATTAGCTTCGCGAGTTCCTCGCCCTACACAGGGTTTTTTGAAGCAAAGACGGCAATAGGTTGAGTATATGAATCAGCAAGAGGCTGAAACATAAGGACGAGACCATGGGTTGCTTGATCTCCGATTTCTGTGGATTGCGGCCCGTCATCGCCAAAGTCGGTCAACCCAACGTAGCTCAAGTTCTTTGAACAGACGGTCACGGACTTCCTTAAATTGATTTCGTCCAACAACAATACTCCATGACGCTTCTGAGGGGTTTTGGAATGAAAATGCTTTTCTAGCAACTGTCCAAATTGTTCGTCGAAACCACATTTTCTGTTGATGAGCGAGAAATAATTACGAATTGTTGTTTTACAGGGTGAGGGCAAAACATTGTTTTTTCGAAGAAATTCGTAATATCCCGGCAATCTTATATTCATCAACATGCACAGCATTATCCATTCATCTGTGTATCGCCGATTAGTGGCACCCTTTTTCGAAGCAGACGCGATTATTTCAAGGAGCGCTGTTTTTTGTGGACGAGGCACATTTAAACTAGAGCATCTTTGTTCTAATGTTTCGACACAGGTAGACGCTATTTCGACAGCTTTAGCACTTAAAGATTGCCTCAATAATTGTCCACGTTGTTTCGCGCGATTTTTAAGCCGCCGTTGGCGACAGCTCTTCTTTCGTAGCGCGATTAATTTATTTGCGTCTGTCGGATTGGATGCTCGATACACTCGGAGTACCGGTCGATTCTCTTTTGATATTCTTTCTCTTCTTAAGATGAAATTCCTCATTTTAATGCAGTGATCGCACCTCTTCCCTTTTGAGACTAACGGACAATCGTTCTGATACCAGCGACCAACGGAATCTTGGAAAGCATCATTGGCGGGCAAATAAAGAACATTAATAGCGCCTAGGCCGTTACAAATATTCATATTTTTGAATTTTTCCAGAATCCCCGGTAGTAGAGTCACGTCGTTTAACGAAATTTCGAGCGTACACTGTTCAGCATTTATAGCACGTCCGTATACGAAGTAGTGGAGTGATGTTTTTGTGTTAAATACAACACTTTTCGCGATCACTGGCACATTGACTCCGTTTTCTTCCTTCATTACAATGTGGGACAAGATAATCCTCTGTTCTTTTTCTGTCGGTGACTCTGTAATAACCCACAATTTGGGTATGGAGACAGAAGTCTTCTCGCGGCCATTCTCGAGATTTGCGGACACTTTGGTATTATAAATATTCAGCGTCATGTCCAAAACTTCGAAATACGTTGCATGCACTGATGCACATTCCGTATTCGTCACGACGGTACCATCTGATGGAAGAGGATCGTGTCCAGCTAACGTGTATGGTAAAGAAATCTCTTGCTGAAACGAGTCTTCCGGCGGAACAAACTTTTCTTCCGAAGTAATCTCCATCTCAAGGACTGTGGAGCGTTGTGAAGAAACATCGTCTTGTTGAATGGGTCGATCTGACGAAAGGCCATCATCCGCTGTATTGTATGCACTTTCCGCATCCATTACATGTATCGACAGCGTAACCACGATGCTTCCATCACGACCTTCCGTATTCGTCACGACAGTATTATCTGATGGAAAAGGATCGTGTCCAGCTAACGTGTTTGGTAAAGAAACGTCTTGCTGAAACGAGTCTTGCGGCGGAATAAACTTTTCTTCCGGAGTAATCTCCATCTCAAGAACCGTGGAACATTGTAAAGAAACATCGTCTTGTTGAATGGGCCGTTCTGACGAAAGGCCATTATCCACTGTATTGTATGCACTTTCCGCATCCATTACATGTATCGACAGCGGAACCATGTTACTTCCATCTGTACCAAGAGTTGGAAATATTATCGCATTATAACCTCAACGAAATTATAGGATATCTATGTTATACGGGGGAAACATCCTGCAGGTAAGTTCGGTTTTCCAGTTTTTGCTTGGGTAATATTATGTTCATTCGTTTTCTCAAAGACATTTGAGGATACTACAATCGATGAATTATGACAATTTGAAATAACGTAATTCTTAATATTATTAATCGTATTCTTTTTTTCAGTCGCATCCCAGGCAACGCCACAATGCACACTGTGATTGAGGTAAGATTTCTTCTAGTTTACTGTAATGAGTATCTTTTTTCTGTTTCAGGTATCGTCAATGATTGTATTAAAATGGTTCTCGCTAAAAACGTTGCTGTACAAGCAACATTTTTCTTTCAAGCTTTCAAGCAAGTTTTCAAGCATTCTTTTCAATTACTCGGTATTAGGATGTAGCGACGTATGATGAGAATAAATAACACAAATGTAGCGACGTATGATGAGAATAAATAACACATATAAATATCCATGCGTTGACATGTACCTGGAAATTTTGAAGCTGGCGTCAGGCAGAGAGCTTTGTTTATTTGTCGTTCCGCACAGTAGTTCATGTCAAAGCCTGTAGATTGTTGCCCTACATGCACATCTTCCTCGAATATTGTTGGTACCGCAAATTCAGTAAGCTTAGGATATGCGTATGCGGTCTAAAATGGAATACAAAAGTTCATTCGTGACATTCAAAGTTCTGCCTCAATACGAAATGGCTGGAATGATCATCGACTAAAAAAAAATCGATGAATAAACATACTTCAGCGATAACACGACCATTTGCATCCTGTTTTCTCCAATGTCTGACAATGCATCGTTCTTCGAAATGTTTTTCGCACACGTACTGAGATTCTTTCAGTCCGGGAATAGCATCGAGCCATTTTTTATATCGTTCGACGTTTCTGGGCACGCGAAACACGGAGCATTTCTGCTTATTATTTTTATACCCCGTTTTGCAATTGTGAACCGCGCAACCCTTAACCATTTCGCATTTTTTTTCTCGCCAAATACCAAAAAACTTCCTTAACTTTCGCAAAGTACCAAAAAAATCCACACTTATGCGTAAAAACACCACAAAAAATGGTCGCAAATAAAGGTTATTTCGACTTTCGACAATCGCACCACAAAAGCATACGTAAACAACTTGCACTACTTCCCCTTGCTAGTAGCGACGCGTAGCGGCGCCTAGTGAATCGAAAATTAAAACCGATAAGAGTGCCTACCCCCACCACAAAAATTTAGCTTCGTTGCAAGACCTGTATGTAAGACCGTGGCCGAAACGAAGGTTTCGAGCATGAAGAATAGAGGCATGGAGGCTAGAGTGGAGAAGTCCGATCTCTTATGGAGAGACTTGAAAAAAGTGGCTACAAAAAGTGGACTAACCGGGATGGCGCCACTATCGCTAAAACCTCGAAACACGAGCTGGGTGTGACAGAGACGGAACAAGTAAATAATGAGAAGTGAGCTGTGCATGAGGCAGAATGAAACTTGAGAAGTAGGCTGCGTGCAAGAGAGATGCAAAATGATATATAGCCAGACGCGCGCAAAAGTTACCCCCTCTCTAGCTCTTACGCGCCCATCACACAATCATAGTAATGCGTGTCCGTGAGCGAGCGACGCTCGGACATCTTCGGAAAGAGCCGAGCGCGCCGAAGTTTCCCGACCGCGCCTTCGGCACCTACACCAACCATGGACGCCGAGCTCGTTCATGTGCGGCCAAGCCGAAACGAAGGTTTCGAGGGAAAAAGCAATCTGAGCAAGACTCGCGCGTGACGTCACCCGACGGAACGCGCGAGGCTTTTAGATGATTTCAATGCTTATTTAGCTCTTGGATCTCTGCGTTATTGATGTATACAAAAAAAATGTACCGCGCACCCTGATCGCTCATTTTTTTAGTTCATACGTTAATTTAAATATAATAATAAATCCAAATTACAACTTATTTATCTTCTAAAAATTGTTTACGCTTTACTCACACCCGTCCTTATGCCAAATAAATTATAATTCATAAAAGTAAGCGGAAATATATTTATATTCGTATCATTATATTAATTCTCATACTTTCATCAAGCGACAAAGCATTATCCCCAAAAACAAGCCAATCATTCATCCGGCCGCGAATCGTCAGTACCAGAAAGTGCATATTCTACAAGCGATGAGATGGTCCCGTTGGTAACGTTCCTGGCTTCGGTCCGCAGGGGAGCGGGATCGTTCCCCGCGCTCAGTGCTTTTTTTAAAATTATTATTACCATTAATTCTTATTTGATTAGTTATTTTTATTAGTTATCATTATTATTTTAATTAGTTATATTTTAGTGTCGGAAAATGTATCACGCACTCCAACGGCTTATTTTATTACTTTGTACGTTAATTTTAATGTAATAATAAATCTAAATTACAAGTTATTTATCTTCTAAAAAATTCTTTGCGCTTTACTCACACCCGTCCCTATACCAAATAAATTGTAATTCATAAAAGTAAGCGGAAATCTATTTATATTCGCATTATTATATTCCTTCTCATATACTATCATCAAGCGATAAAGCATTATCCCCAAAAACAAGCCAATCATCGATCCGGCCGCGGATCGTAACTTACGAGAATGAATATAATTATAGTCATATTTATAATACGACTATAAATATATTTCCGCTTACTTTTATGAATTACAATTTATTTGGCATAGGGGCGGGTGTGAGTAAAGGGCAAACAGTATTTTAGAAGATAAAGAAGTTGTAATTTAGATTTATTATTACATCTAAATTAACGTACAAACTAATCAAATAAGCGGCCGGAGTGCGCGATAAAATTTTCGACACTAAAAGATAACTAATCAAACAAGAATTAATAGTAATAATAATTTAAAACGCTACCAACGGGACCATCCCATCGCTTGTAGAATATGCACTTTCTGGTAAGTACTGACGATTCGCGGCCGGATGGTTGATTGGCTTGTTTTTGGGGATAATTCTTTATCGCTTGATGAAAGTATGAGAATTAATATAATAATACGAATATAAATATATTTCCGCTTACTTTTATTAATTATAATTTATTTGGCATAAGGACGGGTATGAGTAAAGCGTAAACAATTTTCTAGAAGATAAATAAGTTGTAATTTGGAGTCATAATTATATTTAAATTAACGTATAAACTAAAAAAATAAGCGATCAGGGTGCGCGAAACATTGTTTTGTATACATTGATAACGCAGAGAATCAAGAGCTAAATAAGCATTGAAATCATCTAAAAGCCTCGCGCGTTCCGTCGGGTGACGTCACGCGCGAGTCGTGCTTAGATTGCTTTTCCCACGAAACCTTCGTTTCAGCTTGGCCGCACATGAACGAGGTCGGCGTCCATGTGTTGGTGTAGCTGCCGAAGGCGCGGTCGGGAAACTTCGGCGCGCTCGGCTCTTTCCGAAGATGTCCGAGCGTCGCTCGCTCACGGACACGCATTACTATGATTGTGTGATGGGCGCGTAAGAGACTAGAGAGGGGGTAACTTGTGCGCGCGATCTCGCTGCACTGCTTGCTGGGATGCGTATTCGATCCTCTTCCATCTCTCTTACACGACATCGATACTCAGCTTCCGCTCGAGGTTTTAGAGATAGTGGCGCCATCTCGGTTAGTCCACTTTTTGTAGCCACTTTGAAATGCACAGATCGGCCTCCTCCCACTCTAGCCTCCCTGAATAGAGGTAAGGAGCCCGAACGCTGTACTGTGGACGCGGGCTATGGAATCAGCGAAAATTGTTACGGAAATATCCGCTGGCGCTGCTGTACTCAGGATAGGATACGACAGAGATGGAATGAGAAAAGAGAGAGAGCGATAGAAGAGAATATTCAAAGCGCAGTTATGCACGCAAGACAGATGGAAAAAATAATAAATTTATTCGTTCGTCGATTAATTCTGTCATCGTGCATTTGTTAATTAAATTATATACATAGGCAATTATTATATACCCCATTGAGCGGAACTCGCTCCAAACCCCATTTAACGCAACTCGCTCCAAACCCCATTTTTTTTTCATTGGAGGCTTATCGCGGCTTGTCAAGGACGCGCTCACATGTCCCGTGAAACACACACCTACGTAAAATATTAAACGAAAAACGAATAATCCGCGAGTTCTCGCGTCGAGGGCGAAGATCCGCAGGTGCGATTTTAAGGATATCTCGAAGGCTGTCCACACGTTTTTTCTCTCCCTCTCTCTCCTCCCCCACCTCTCATTCTTATTCCCTCAGCCTCTTTGCGATCTCTTTGCATGCCCGGAAATGAAAATTCGCGGTCCAGTCGTGCGGCCGAAAATTGTGCCAGCGTAAATCACGTCGGAGCCTAAAGTAGCTCATAGAACAATTCTGCTTTTTTTTCAAACGAAACCCAAGGAAATCGAGAAAAATGTTCGAATTTATAAATTGAAGGAATTTTTATATTGAGAGATAAAGTATTATGAATGAAAAATGAAGAATTAAATTAATGAAAAAATTGGAAGACATTTTCCCTTCATTTTCAATAAATACAACACTTACCTCCGTCGGAGTAAGAAAATCGTGAAAGGGTCGTAGGCACTTGATGTACGACAGCGTCGTTGCAAATAGCTACGGATCCATGAGAAGGTCCGGCTAACTGGTCGCAGGGAATATTCTGTTCCGGTTGAATACCGTTTTCCTGTCGAAATAAAAAATAATTGATTATTATATTTATCTCAATGTAATAATGGACAATCTATGTCCAATTGTTCGAGGGGATAGCAAAGTACGATATCAACGAATTGACTCAAGTAATAAAGAGTAAAGACAACAGAGGAAATTGAAGAGGGGCAGCAGATAAGAATATTCCGCATATAAAAATTGAAGACCGCAAGAAAATGATGAACTTTTGATAAATTATACTGCTGAACCGAGCTACAAACAATTAGCAAACACAGCTGCAGGTTAGCTGAGTTCATTCGATGCAAAGAGGGTATTATAGAAAAGTCAAGCGGAGCAGGAAAAGAATAGAGAAAAAAGAAAAAAAAGTTGAGAAGTGGCGGAGAAACTCATTCGGAAAGTCATGTCCCTGTAGCGCTGAATGTTTTTATGCATTTCACACAAAAAATTACTATAATTATTACAATCCTTACCTTGTTTGGGACTGCGATGGGCATAGCATCAGCGATGAGGGTATGACGAAGATGAGGAATTACCTCGATCGTACCATCAGGCATTTTGATGCGGTCTTCTTTTATTATTGAGTCATTGGAAAAGTGAAGCTCGCACGCGAAATCAGTGTGGGAGAGACACTCCCCGATGGCTCTGCTCCATCGTTGTACCATATTCTACAAGATACAGGAAAAAAACAAAGGGGGTTGAAATTTCATATACACGCTAAATCATTGAGCAAATTTTTTTTCCTATAGGCAATAAGTGGCATGCAATTACTTCAGATTTCGTCAACGAATTACGCGCTCTATGCGTCATTTAACAAAAAGAAAACATTTTAACAGGCGATTTACCTTTGGAACCCTGAAGACGGACAACTGTCGTACTCCTAAGCGCTTGCACTTTGCTCTGCTGGCGTCTCGCCCAGGTTGACACCCTGGGTACGAACAGTATTTCGTCATTGTGAACTGCAATAAGAAAAGAACCCAAAATAAAATTTGTCATTACATATTATGACAATAATACGAATTCTAACCTCACTTTCATGCTCGAGAGATGTATTTAATCAACCGATGAATTACAATTATAATATAATACAGAAAATGGTTTCAAAATACCGTTTTCTCACCTGCCTTTATATAATGCGGGGCAATCACTCACTGCACTCCACAACACTGATTTTTACTGCAATTAAAAAATCCTTATTACAATTTCGCATTCACAGACGAACAGCCAAGAATGATATATACATATTATAACCAAAAATTCTCCAGTTTATATATACGCTCACTTCATAGCGTCACCGATGCCATACTTCACATCCTCCCCTCTCGGCACTAGCGTTTGATGTGGCTCAATTTCGAACCACAACTTTTCGTCACTTTCAGGGTCCACGTTTGGGGTGCTTTTAGCATACGCGTTCGGGCTCCTTACCTCTATTCTTCATGGTTTCGAGAGAAAAAGCAATCCGAGCACGACTCGCGCGTTCCGTCCACGGTCTTGCATACAGGTGATACAGGTCTTGCAACGAAGGTGGTGGGGGTGGTACGCTTAATGTCGGCAATAAGCTTTGGCTTATAGCTACAAGAGCGGCGCTGCGAACTTGTCATAGCGGCTAGACAAGTAAATAGACATAAATAAAAAAAGATAAAATCAACTTACCTCTGTGATAACTCGACCGTTTAAGTCATGTTTTACCCACTTTCTTAGAATGTATCGTTGGAGAAAATGTTTCTCACACACGAATTGCGAAGGCATGACCCGAAACACCGAACGTTTTTCCTTTACTAACTGACGTCCAGTATCACACGTTGGAACCGCACACGGATTAGTCGTCATTATTATGTAAAAATCCGCACGATATCACCGTCATAAAAAAACACGTGATTTTTTTAATAACGGTTATGTAAAACTTTATAGTAGCCGATTAAGTGAGGTTGTGTTGCCACATGCGTCTTCCGCTGTTTCGACTATGATTTGATTATTGTATTAATATTCGTATTATTGTAGAGATTCGTATTATTGTATTAATTCTCATACTTTCATCAAGCGATAAAGCATTACCCCAAAAACAAGCCAATCAACCATCCGGCCGCGTATCGTCAGTACCAGAAAGTGCATATTCTACAAGCGATGGGATGGTCCCGTTGGTAGCGTTCCTGGCTTCGGTCCGCGGGGGGGCAGGATCGTTCCCCGCGCTCAGTGCTTTTTTTAAAATTACTATTACTATTAATTCTTGTTTGATTAGTTATTTTTATTAGTTATCTTTTAGTGTCGAAAAATTTATCGCGCACTCCGACCGCTTATTTGATTAGTTTGTACGTTAATTTAGATGTAATAATAAATCTAAATTACAACTTATTTATCTTCTAAAAAATTGTTTGCCCTTTACTCACACCCGTCCCTATGCCAAATAAATTGTAATTCATAAAAGTAAGCGGACATATATTTATAGTCGTATTATAACTAGTATACGACTATAAGTCGTATACTATAAGTATACGACGTCGAGTATATACGACTATAATTATATTCATTCTCGTAAGTTACGATCCGCGGCCGGATCGATGATTGGCTTGTTTTTGGGGATAATGCCTTATCGCTTGATGATAGTATATGAGAATGAATATAATAATGCGAATATAAATATATTTCCGCTTACTTTTATGAATTACAATTTATTTGGTATAGGGACGGGTGTGAGTGAAGTGCAAAGAATTTTTTAGAAGATAAATAACTTGTAATGTAGATTTATTATTACATTAAAATTAACGTACAAACTAATAAAATAAGCGGTCAGAGTGCGTGATAAATTTTTCGACACTAACAGATAACTAATTAAAATAATAATGATAACTAATAAAAATAACTAATCAAATAAGAATTAATGGTAATAATAATTTTAAAAAAAGCACTGAGCGCGGGGAACGATCCCGCGCCCTTGCGGACCGAAGCCAGGAACGCTACCAACGGGACCATCTCATCGCTTGTACAATATGCACTTTCTGGTACTGACGATTCGCGGCTGAATGAATGATTGGCTTGTTTTTGGGGATAATGCTTTGTCGCTTGATGAAAGTATGACAATTAATATAATAATACGAATATAAATATATTTCCGGTTACTTTTATGAATTATAATTTATTTGGCATAAGGACGGGTGTGAGTAAAGCGTAAACAATTTTTAGAAGATAAATAAGTTGTAATTTGGATTTATTATTATATTTAAATTAACGTATAAACTAAAAAAATGAGCGATCAGGGTGCGCGATACATATTTTTGTATACATTGATAATGCAGAAAATCAAGAGCATCAATAAGATCAAAGAATCAAGAGCATCAATAACGCAGAGAATCACGAGAATCAATAAACATTGAAATCATCTAAAGGCCTCGCGCGTTCCGTCGGGTGACGTCACGCGCGAGTCGTGCTCAGATTGCTTTTTCCCTCGAAACCTTCGTTTCGGCTTGGCCGCACATGAACGAGCTCGGCGTCCACTGTTGTTGGTGTAGCTGCCGAAGACGCGGTCGGGAAATTTCGGCGCGCTCGTCTCTTTCCGAAGATGTTTGAGCGTCGTTCGCTCACGGACACGTACTACTATTGGGAGTACAACTTTGCAGTGACCGTTTTTTTTTTCAAAAGTTTAAGCCTTTATTATAAAAAAGTGGCTACATATTTTTTAATTAAAGTACTGCCCGTCGCTAGCTACGACCTCGGCCCATCTTTCAGGTAGCATTCGAATCCCGCGTCGATAAAAGTCTTGGTCCTTGGAGGCAATCCAGGAATCGACCCAATTTTTGACTTCTTCGTAAGTACCGAAGTGCTGGTCAGCCAAATCGTGTGCCATTGACCGGAACAAGTGATAGTCGGAAGGGGCAATGTCTGGAGAGTACGGCGGGTGGGATAAAATCTCCCGTTACAGCGTTTCCAAGTACTTTTTCACGACATTTGCAACATGGGGTTGGGCATTGTCATGCTGCAGTATCACCTTGTCATGTCTTTCGTTGAATTGTGGCCGTTTCTCTTTGAGTGCCTTACTCAAACGCATCAACTGACGTCGGTAGAGTTCCCCTGTGATGGTTTCGGATGGTTTGAGCAGCTCATAGTACACAACGCCCAGCTGGTCCCACCAGATACACAGCATCACTTTGGATCCGTGAATATTCGGTTTGGGCGTCGATGACGGAATATGACCAGGCAGTCCCCATGATTTTCAGCGTTTAGGATTATCGTAGTAAACCCACTTTTCATCTCCAGTCACAATCCGGTGCAAAAATCCCTTCCTTTATTGTCTTTGGAGTAGTTCCCGCAAATGCTGAGAATTCGGCTAGTAGGTTGCCATGTTTCAGTGCCAATAACTTTATAATGCATACACGTATCCGTTAGCTTTTTTAAATTGTTTACATTGGCAGAGCCTTTAGTTTAAAATGCCACTTTTTTATTGAGCTAGAGCCACTACTTCGGCCGCAGTGGCTCTCTAAGTAAAACGGTCACTGCAAAGTTGTACTCCTAATATGATTGCGTGATGGGCGCGTAAGAGGCTAGAGAGGGGTTAACTTTTGCGCGCGTCTGGCTATATATAATTTTGCATCTCTCTCGCACGCAGCCTACTTCTGAAGTATCATGCTGCCTTATGCACAGCTCACTTCTCATTATTTGCTTGTTCCGTCTCTGTCACACGCAGCTCACTTCTCGATGTCTTAGCAATAGTGGCGCTATCTCTTTTTGACCACATTTTTGTAGCCACTTTTTTCAAGTCTCTCCATAAGAGATCGGACTCCTCCCACTCTAGCCTCCCTGATCGCACCCATGTTTCGCGTATATCTATATACATATAGGTGCCGGAGCACCCCAGCGCCATCATTTCTCGTTCTCGTTTTGGGGACGAGTTGAAAGGCCTCGCTGAACCTCCTGGTATCTAGGCTCCATGTATACAGGTCTGGGCACTCCGTTCAAAAATGCGCGACTCTAAGGCCCGGTTCCACAACTTCACGTTTAACGAAGGTTCATGTGAACCGCCGTTAAAGATAAACTTGCGGTTAAACTGGTATTGCGTTCCACAACTCATTTGTAACCATCGGTTACGAAAACGTATAGTCTCCTAGGGAAACTTTGGATAGACACTCTTTTCTTTCCAAAAGTGAATAGTGATTGGATATTTGAAAATGCCGGTAAAAGGTTAGGAAGAATCTCGGCAATAAAGGTTATGCGGAACTTGTTGGCGATAGTAAACAACATGTCGCGGAATAATGAAGACGGACCGCTAACGAAGAAAAGATTACCGAACTCTTCGGTCGATGAAAAAATTCGTTTAATCGAAATAGTCGAGAAGAAAAAGAATATTTTAGAAAATAAAGCATCTGATTCAGTGACAATCAAAGAAAAGGAGAAATGTTGGCTAAGTGCATGTGACGAATTTAATAGCCAAGGTTCATCGGTAAATAGAAATGTCACGTCGCTTAAAAGCTGTTGGGACAACTTAAAAAAAAAGACGCGAAACCATTTCGCCGAAGTTCGTAAAGAACTTTTCGCAACAGGTATTGTATATGAATAAACATAAATGAGGAACACATGAGCCATTGTTCAGATTACAATGAACAATTAATTATTAAATATACAATAGAAGAGGTTCGATTTATTTTCTAATTATTTCGAAATGCAACGCGACAATGAGAGAAGAACAATTGCCACTATAACCTCCAATCGCCTACAACATGTCAGCGATGTGCAGCAGCCGACCGCTCCCAGCTTTCAAAACACACTACCGATGTCGCCACATTATTACACCTCCGTTATCTTCGCTAAACCCCCAAAATCCGGGGATTAACTTTAACCGAAGCGAATCGCAGTTAACCGGCGTTTGATGATGTTGTGGAACGCTACTTCTTTACTGAACCGGGTTTAACGTCTTAAACCTCGGTTAACTGTAGTTAACCGAGAGTTGTGGAACCGGGCCTAAGTAACGCCTCTATTTGCGCATTCCACCGCGGCGCTAGTAAAGGGGAGGCACTTTTGTTTATACCGCGTTTACGGGGCATGGCATGCACGTTGTGTGGTGACGGTCGTATGGCCTAACCTCGTTTTGGCGGGGTGATTTTGAGTGTATGGTAGCCTTGGTTTTTATTCAATACGGAATAACAAAAGATGAATTGTCTATATATTGCGATGCCGAAGCGGTGCATGATTCCGGGATTCAGAAGTGGATACATAAATAACCCGGAGCACGTCTCATTATTTAAAATTCCCAATGATGACTACTGATATTTTCTACTACTTTTCTACTACTACTACTAATGAAAGGAATGCGTGCTACACGTAAATTTCGAATGTTCTTCTTTTCCGTAAACGAAAAAAAAATGTAATTGGATTGAGCGATAGTTAAATCGGCATATCCATGTCAAAGACGATGAGTATCATTAACTAATAGCTCATCGCTCATACTTTCGGTTTATGCTTTTAGTTTTTGTGTTCGACTAATTATTTAGGATGTATTAATTTTTCATCACAGCCACGTGAAGGGAAAGACAATTCGCATACGCGCATACATCGCGCTCTGTCGCACATGCCTCCGAGATAGCAGCGCTCCACGCTTTTGCGGCCAGTTCCGCAAATCGAGGCGTCAGATAAAGGCACGCTTTGGGGTATACAGAATATACGGGAGTGCCCAGAACCTCCGTGAAGTTGGCCCCCCGATATGATCGTATATACGACCGTGGCCGGACCTCAGTACCAGCAAAGAACAGATATTACATGGAACAACACGGCTTATGGGACGATTTGGCAAGGTTTCTTGGGGGAGTTTCGTAGTTACTCCCCCAACCACCTAAAGCGCTGCCTGTGTCGATGTGCACGCACACATCCGCACGCGCGCTTGGCTCCACCCAGCTCCACCTCTTCCTACGCTCGAGCCAACTACGGTTGAGGTGATTTCGCGTCTCGCTCGCTCTCTTGCAGATTCCAATGTTAACAGCAGCAACTGTCGAGCGGTCTAAGGCACGTGCTCGTTCTGCCGGGGAACCCCGGCTTTAAGTCGATCTGTTTTCGCTCCTTTCCATCTCACCTGTTCCATCTCTTTTTAGCATGCCCTCAGCGATTTCTTCCAAGAAACGTACTACGCGGTACAGAAATCTGTTGCTACTTTGCTTACATCTGTCAGAAATTTGACAGGCGTCGGACGTATTCGAGATTATTAATACTGAATATCAATCTGAATAGTTAATTAATCGTGTATTCGTGTATTTCGCGCTTTTCTGTTAAACTCTTTGCCCACGGAAAATTGGCTGTTTAAAATTGTTTATGAGTTGCAACATTGTTAATGATGCCATCGTGTAGCAGATGTGCCTATAATGGATGCAAAAATGTTCCTAAGACGAGTCCGTGGGTTTTGAAGCCAAAAGGCATATTTTCTTTATTAAAGAAAATATAATTGATAAATGATTTTATTTCAAATTATAAGCACATAAAAGAGCAACATTGCAATAATATTTTTTTTTCAAATGTCATTAAAAAATTTGGGATATTCAGCCGGTGGGACCTGGCTGCCGGTGACTCCTCGGAAAAAAGGTAGACACGATTTCTCGAAAACTAATGCACCAATCTTATTGAAATTTTGCACACTTCTTCAAAATAGCGTTGACTAGTGATTGAGCGACGGTTTTTTTTTCGATTACAACTAATTTTACAAGACTATGCGTAGCGGAAATTGTACCAAAAATTGAACTATTTTGCAACTAGCTCTGCCGAATATCTAAATTTAATTTTTTTTAATGCTTCATTCAATCACTAGTCAATGCTATTTTGAAGAAGTGTGCAAAATTTCAATAAGATCGATGCGATAGTTTTTGAGAAATCGTGTCCACCGTTTTTTAGGGGTCTCCGGACACCAGGCCCCACCGGCTGGGTTTGTGTGTTGGTTTTGGTTGAATTGGTTTAGGTTATATAGATATACTTGCAGGGATAAGCGCGGCACGCTAGCTACCAGTGAAGTCGGAGGAGTGGGGATATCGATCGGCCGTGGCGAGCGATATAGATATACTCGTGCGGGCTAAAAAATAAACTTTAAAACTCGATTTATATTGGAACGCGCCAAAAATCCCTTCAAGGGATGTCTTTATATATTAAATGGAACATCTGTGCAAAATTTCGGCCGAATCGGGTGTAATAGCTTTTCGGGGGTTTATCCCGTAACGACAATAAAAAAGGGGGGGGGGCAATGCTTAAAGGAAATATTTAAGATAAAATTTCGTAGCCGCAACCTTTCAGGAAAAATGCAAAAACATCTGAATCTACAAAATTTGCGCAAACTTTTTTATTCCAGTTTATTGTTGGGTATAATAATGGATTGTGACTTATTTTTTACTAAGCACCCCTATAATTTATCACTGATTCAGAAAGACCCCCCCTCCCCCCAAAATACGGCCGTCCGCGACAGAAATATCTCAACGTGATTTTAAATGATCCGCTGCCTCCTACCGAACCGCCCAAAGCTTGGTCGGTCAGTCGACCATTAATATAAGCGGGACAGCCGGACATGCCCGATAGGCATACGCGAGAGAGAGACAACCGCAAGAGGCGTGCCTTGAACCTCTATCATTGTGTGTGGCACACCGATACATCGCCGCGCAGTCTACCGGCGGAAATACTAACTACATTTTTTCTGCCAAATATTAACACGGGCCGTGGAGTTCCATATAATATCTGTTCTTTGGTACCAGTTAGGTCTGTTAGTCAGAAGCAAAGAACAGATATTTCATGGAACAACACGGCTTATGGGACGATTTGGCAAGATTTCTTGGGGGAGTTTTGTAGTTACTCCCCCAACCACCGTAAGCGCTGCCTGTATCTATGTGCACGGACACATCCGCAGGCGCGCTTGGCTCCACCCAGCTCCACTCCCCCAACGCTCGAGCCAACTACGGTTGAGGTGATATCGCGTTTCGCTTGCTCTCTTCCAGATTCCAATGTTAACAGCAGCAACGGTCGAGCGGTCAAACAATAAGGCACGTGCTCGTTCTGCCGGCGAGCCCCGGCTTTAAATCGTTCTGTTTTTGCTCCTGCTCTCTCGCTCCTTTCCATCTCACCTGTTCCATCTCTTTTTAGCATGCCCTCAGCGATTTCTTACAAGGGACGTGCTGCGCGATACAGAAATCTGTTGCTACTTTGCTTACATCTGTCAGAAATTTGACAGGCCTCGGATGTATTCGTGATTATTAATACTGAATATCAATCTAACTAGTTAATTAATCGTGTATTTCGCGGTTTTCTGTTAGACCCTTTGTTCACAGAAAATTGGTTGTTTAAAATTGTTTGTTTGGGAGTTGCAACATTGTTAATGATGCCATCGTATAGCAGATGTGCGTATAATGGATGCAAAAATGTTCGTAAGACGAGTCTCAAGCTGAGCTTCCATCGTTTTCCTAACAACGACGACACGTAAATATTTAGACGAAAATAATTTTTAAGGGGTTACGTGGGTTTTTAAGCCAAAAAGCATATTTTCTTTATTAAAGAACATATAATTGATAAATGATTTTATTCCAAATGCTAAGCACATAAAAGAGCAACATTACAATAATATTTTTTTTAAATGTCATTAAAAAATTTGGGTTAGTCAGCCGGTGGGACCTGGTTTCCGGTGACCCCTCGGAAAAACGGTGGACACGATTTCTCGAAAACTAATGCATCAATCTTATTGAAATTTTACATACTTCTTCACAATAGCATTGACTAGTGATTGAGCGAAGGTTTTTTTTCGATTACCACTGATTTCGCAAGACTATCCGTAGTGTAAATTGTACTAAAAATTGAACTATTTTGCATATAACTCTGCCGAAAATCCAAATTTCAATTCTTTTTCAAATGCTTCATTCAATCACTGGTCAATGCTATTTTGAAGAAGTGTGCAAAATTTCAATAAGATCGTTCCGATAGTTTCTGAGAAATCGTGTCCACCGTGTTTTTAGGGGTCTTCGGACACCAGGTCCCACCGGCTGGGTTTGTGTGTTTGGGTTTGATTGGGTTTGTTTAGGTTATATAGATATACTTGCCGGGGTAAGCGCGGCATTGCGATGGCACACTAGCCACCAGTGAAGTCGGAGGAGTGGGGATATCGATCGGCCGTGGCGAGCAATATAGATTGTCACGTGGAAAAATTGACGAGCCCCAAAGTCACCTTAAGGCGACCCTCTCGCTCGGATTTCATCCTCGTATGGGAGCCCGAGCGTACCGTTATCGTTTATTATTTATTTATCTTGTTGTCCCTTCATATATTTATTCATTTTATTGTATAATTATGTTCTTCTTTTTATTCGTTCATGTGGCATTTGTGGTACGATGGCGAGCGGGAAATGGCAGTCGTCTCGAAAACCTCGAGATCCTTCTCACCGCAGCGGCTTCGTATCTTCCAATTCGGGGTGCGCCTCGTCGATCTTACCCTCGCTCGAGAATCCGAGACGATTCAGCAGACCCACGTTCTGTAACGCTCCTCCACCACGATCGGTGGAGTGAAGCGTTATGTGATCGGCAGGCGTTCGACTATGCAACCGTCCAGGCTGACAGCAAGGTTACCTCGGTCAGAAGGTGACCAACGCCGCCAT